>OMNM01001556.1:0-12828 GCA_900302745.1 Parablennius parvicornis
AAGCCACATCAATTGCCACGCCACTGCCATTTTTTCCTGCAACTCTCATCCACTTGTGGCAGGAGATGATAAAGGGAGTCTTCCTCATCAGATATATTTTAGATTTGTCCGACCAGCCATTTAATCAAAAATTATAAATGGAAGAAAACAAAAAACTATAACAAAGCAAATAACATTGGTGGTTGACATAAACATGGATGCAACCAATGTACATATCATGATAGTCACACACATACACATAAAGTTATATGGATACGACTACAGATTTGTTTACATGAAGCTGTGAACGTCTTGAATATTTAAGTGCAGCATCATGCCCTTTGCACCACAAGAGGGAGCTATACAGCAATGAATTGACTCCTCGAGTTCACTAAAGATTCAGCTTTGGCACACCATACTGACCTACATTCAAGATGTTGCATTGTTCAGTGGCAACCCCAAATAAGATCACAACACTGGGTAGTTGTTGCAGACAAACCACAAATAATACTCATTTCATGTTGATGTTTATCAAAGTGAACATCAAGGTCTTTAAGCATTTCAAAATTAGGCAGAGGCTTGTGAAATGTCAGTTAATGATTAGACTATTGTACAACTCAAAATAAGACACTTTTGAGATTTAAAATGAACCATGTCAAAGGCAAACTGCAGTGAAAATAGTTGGGTTAGAATACAATCTTGGAAGGATGGGTTGTCTTGGGGAAGACATTCAGTTTACTTATGTCATGGATTGTTGTCACACAAGGAAAACACAAGAGTGTGGCAACAGGCTTGACTGGGCAACGTTGGGCAAATCAAAACAATCATTCTTCTGTGCATAGTTACAGTGAGAGTGTTGCTTTTTGGGCGACCACATTCAGGATCACCACATCTAAAAGCATCCAGCAGAATATTGTAATGCAAAACCAAAGCTTTTACTGCTTTACAAACATAGAAACAACTATAAACCATTTTCTCCTTGTGCTAAGCTCAGAAGTTTTTGCACAGCAAGATCTATTCAAACACATAGTCTGGCTGGTCTATGTAGCGCAGACTGCTAATCCCAGAGTCTGGTGCTGGGACACAGCAATGTGTCAACTGTTTGTCTGCACATGGTTAGTGCACACCAAAGATTAAGAGCTGAGTGCGCTATAGACACGGCTGATTCTGACCCACATAACTCCTCCATACCATCAAATCTGCTTAAATTACATTATGAATTGTTATGTACCAGATATTCAGTATGAAATACATTCATTTACATATGATGTACACAACTGTTTTTGGCTTTTTGAGAAATTAAAGTGTTATGTTTACTGTAAAAGCTGATGATGATGGGTTATTTGGTTTGTTCATGCCTGTGTTATTAAATACAGAGAGAGAAAGATAAAGATTTGATGGGCATTCATGTCTTTGGCAGCTCAGAGCAATGAGGAATCATGGGACATCACATTCTGACTTCCTCTCAGAATTCCAGAGATGTGACCTGGATTTTAATTGACACTGCAAATAGGCCAAAAAGCTTGATCTCTGAAAGCAGGTCATGTGAGCATGAGTGAGAGGCAAAGTCAAACACAGGTCTGATAAAACGCGCTGTTTTTAAAAGGGAGCGAAAAAAAGTATCCCACTAAACAGTGATATGATTTCCAGATCAAAGCAACAGCTCATAGCAAACAAGCATACTAACAGATTTCCTTATTCACTTATATTCATAATCTCATTTAATTTTTCATAAATACAATAAAACTAACAATTTAAGCAGCTACTATTTACACCTGACAAATTATGCCTCCGAAAGTATTCCCATCTCAGTGTGAAAAACCACAGTCAAAATAGTCCTGTCAATGTTTGTGAACAGTCAAAAGTCTCTTAGGAAATTTTGTAGTTAGATAAATCATATTCAAACTAATCAAATGACATGTTAGTCGTTGCCCCTATCATGTACCAAACAGCTTGATCCCTGGGAAGCTCCACCTCTTTTTAATCCACACTTGGACTAAGACTCTTTGATACTGTAACATCGCTCGACTGGGAATGAGGATGATGTAATTTGAATGGGCAGCTCAGGGAGAAGATTAAACCATTTGATAATTTCTGGATGATAACAGCAAATTTGGACAGCAGAAATACAAGAACTGAGAAAGGAAATAAGTGGCGCATGGATGTGAGCACATTTGGCATTTTGTTGAAATGACAGCATGGGTCACATTTAGAGTATGACTTCATATTCAAAATATATAAAAGTCTTTCCTGAAGACACCAAAAAATCCCAACAAAGACAAAACTGAACAATTTCTTCTCTGAAGAAAAGCCTTGGGCATTTTTACAGAAATCTGCAGGTACTGTAAATCTGGGAAGGGAGCTGAAGTTCATAGAGCTTATCACAACAATGCTCCGGCCAAACATCATGTCACAACTCAGGCTTAAAAAACATCCCTTCCATGTTTGTGTTCACGATGCCTTGGGAATCACAGGAAGTCAAAGAAAGGAAATGTGGCCAGTAGTAGGAACTACAGACAGAGTCTGAGGCTGAAAACTGTCTTTGAGCCTATTGTAGTGTCCCGTAGAGGCTTTGCAGGTCACTCTCACTTGGCTGGACCTTGAGGTGGTTGCTCCGTGGATCAGTGGAAGACCCCAGGTCAAGATTTGATCAACTGTGGCAGGGTCACCTGAGCAAGGGTGTCTGACATTGAGAGGCCCAAAACACCCAATGACCCTGGAACACATCACTGTCCATGCATCCCGGCACACCCTGTAGATATTCTTAACATATTCTAAAGCCTTTTATCCTGCCAAAATAATGAGTTTCGGTTGGAATCAATACAGTTTAATGAACATTACCATCTGTTTGAATGTTTAAAACATTTTGTACCTAAAACCTTTGGCAACCCATCAAGATGTGACGGAGGAGCACCTTTTTGGGACACTCAGAATCAATCTTGCTCATAATAATCCCACTTAATGTTTTACATAGTTTTGATCCTTGTTTTTAATCCCTCATATCTTATCTATGACAGACACATCAGAAATTGCTGCAATCTCCACTCCCAGAGCAGATATGAATCTCTCAATAATACTCTTTATGAATGTAGTAACTGAAGACATTAGAGGTTTTGAAACTTTAAACAAGACCACCACTGTCATAATAATCTTTTCGTGGCTATGGAAAGACGCTGAACGCTTTAATAATCAAACAGAATAGGCAAAACTCAGCAGTTGTTTTTATATTTTCATGAATGGGGGCTGCCACCAAATGCACAAAATCTTCACTTTGATAAACTCATCCAAGCCGTGCAATTACATCTAGTAAAGATCATTGCAAATCAAAGTGATCTGCCAATGACTCATTGAATTTCAAACACGCAAAAATATTTGTTTAGTGCTGGGTCACATTTAGCTTGGAGAGTTTTATTTCTTACTTTTAATGACAGATGTTTATGTCAAATGTGTAAGAAAATATCATACAACCTAACACAACCCGTCTGAGGGTGCTGTAATTAGAAACCCTGAAAGAAAAACGAAAAAGAAAAAAAAAAACAGACGGCGGGAGAGCAGGTGCTACGATGATACCAATCCTGAGCAGGTTTTGTTCTGTAACAGGCTTATTATTATTATTGTATTCCCACTGCGCGCACAACAATCCTCTCTGGTTGCCTGGCAACATCAGGATGATGACAAACTTCACAAAGTCATTGCTCCAAGCCAAAAAATAGTCCCTATACTAACAAAATGTCTTTTTTAAAGCTTAGTTACAGAGATATGTGTTCATACATGAAATGTTTGTCTTTTTTTTTTAAGTTTGAATAGAAAAAAGACAACTTAGCTTTTATAAGCCAATTTCACTTAGCTATAAATTCCTACATAAGCATTAAGTGAGTGACTATTTACATTCAAATATATTCACACTTTCAAAAACTATACAAAATATAACATCTTCAAGCATCATGGAAGATAACTGTGTTGCAGAGCTCTAGATCTAGAACCAAGATCTTATTTTAATCACCTATAAATAGAGCTGTTGGTTCTGGGTCAGCTTCATATGCACTTTTTTGCTTTTTTCCAAAGGCCTGTGTTATAATGATCATCAAGACTGGTTTGTATGTAGGACAAAGCCGAACAGAGACACACGCCTTCTCAAGGGATACAAATGGATTGATGCTCTGACTGAGAACACATTCAGATCCACAAGTGCATCTGTTGCATTATGAAAGAATGTAAGCAATCTTCCTCATGTCAGTCAGTCTGTGAGCACTTCATTAGCCCTGTAGAATTTGATTTGGGCTAAATCTGAATTTGACAACTACCTTGACATGGTGAGGTTTTAAGAATTATTTTACTGACTGAAACATTAATATTGCACATTGTATTTATTTGTAAGTACAATAATCATACATCAAATAAGGACAAAGCTTAATTGAATATTTGTTTACATTACAAACTATCCAAAGCATCTGTGAAAAAAAGTAAAAAGTCAACTGAAGGTTTAAATTCAGGTGTTTGTTGTGTCGGCTAATAAAGAGTTTAACTTGATGCTGCTAAACTTGTTGCACATGATTATCCAAGCAGAACGAACTGAATGGGCGGCCAGCCAAGTCTTACGAGACCATATGGCCATTGGCTGGGGCGGCGTTTGGGCCGTTGTTGTCTTCAGCGTCCCATTGTTTGCCGTCAAAAGACTGAGGGGGGTGGTAGGGGGATTATATATACACCCGAACACATTCTCTCTTTCAAAACACACACAAGGACACTCCCCCATACATACAAGCACAAAATCACATTACCAGTGTCATTAAAGTTCCGCCCATGTTCAAGGCATCTTTTAATCCACTATGTTTGGATGCAGATTTGGAAATGAATTACAAATGATAATAGTTTTGTGCTGATTTAAACCTTGATACCTTATACACGGCAATAACTGTAAGAACACAGACTGAGAGTGATGTGAATACTGAGGTTGGAATTGTCAAGGAAATGGCATCTAAAGAATATATGCATGTTGTTGGGTGAGTTCTATAGATACAATACTGATGTGCAAATTCATGTAGGACATCCACACAGTGGGTCGTGCATGATTCTACTGTGCTACTTACGTCAAAGTTTTGTCCGTGCAGGCCTGTAGGGTTCTTCAGCCAGCAGCGGCTCAACTCGCTCAGCTCCAAAATTGGCTGCACCCTCAGCCGGACCGATTCTCCAGACTGACGGATCATCTCAACGATTTCATCCCGGCTTTTGTTCTCCACATTGATCCCATTGATTTCAACCAGCCTGTCTCCTGGCACCAGGCCCAGAGCCCGGTCCTTGGTCCCTGCCCCTGGCTCGGCAAAGTGCACCACGCGCCGGCACACGCCTCCATCGGGCTGCCTGTCTAGCATGGTGGTCCTTCGCAAAGAGAACCCAAAATCCCCAGTGTTGCGTCGCTGCAGTTCGAGCTCTCTTGAGTCTGGTATCGGAGGGCCGACAAGAGGAGGCAGCTGCAGGTTCACTCCAGGAAAGGTCTTTTCCACCAACTCGGGGATGGGAACCATAAGGTCTCCTTTTGAATTGTGGTGGGATTTTGAATTAGGTACATTCCAGTTCTGCTCACGACGAATTGAAGTTTTCTGGAAATAGGCTGCTTGTCTCTGACCCACCACTGAATTCGACTTAGCCAGCTCTCCAAACCTGGCCGCCCTCTCCTTTACAGAACTGTGATGACGTGCCAGTTCAGGTTCCTTCACCTCCTCGACAGAAATACTTGCACTAACATGTCCCACGTCCTGCTCCGGTTCGTTGTGAAGTCGCTCGGCCTCCAGATCTGTCAGGCAGAGCTCGCTGTTGCTGGCCACCTTAATTGGGATCGGGCTTGAGATCTCCAGTTTGCACCGGGGGTCCTTCTTGGAGCTCCCTCGATTAAGGTGAAAGAAGCCTCTACGAATGCTCATCTCTTCCAGGCTCTTTAACTCTGCTGGAGACATTCGTTCTTTCTTCTCCTTCTTTTCTTTTTTCCCCAAGTCCTTTTCCTTGTCTTTCTTAATTAAATGAAACATGCTTGATGGTTTCAGCAGTTATTTAATACTTTATATGTGTTGACAACAACAAACTATCAGTTTCATATGAATTATTAAGTAGGTGTCATTAACGTGCTCCCCGTTGGGATGAAACACTTGCAATGTCATCTGTAAGGAACAAGTAAAAGAAGAAAATTATGAAAAGTATTGATGAAAGCGTATTACCACAGCTGACTACACAATATCAGACAGAATTACTTACTGGGAGTACAATCATTGACCATTACTGTCTATTTTGTTAATATTCCCTCTTTATTTGCATAAGCCATGACTAAGATGTCAGACTGTTTCTCTGTTTTGACACTGATGAAGTTGCAGAATGTTTTTTTTTAACTGCAATAGATAATGGACAGAACAACTCAGCAGTGGTTAGCACTGTTGCCTCACACCCAAATGTTCCTGGTTTGATTCTGCTCTTTTTGATTGGTGTTTGTATGTTCTCCTTATGCCTGCAGGTTTGACTCCTACAGTCTATAGACATACATCTTAGATTGGCATTAAGCTACAATAGTTTAGATTAGATCACGTGGCGACTCTAAATAACCAGTGCCTTTTTTCCATGTTGTGGCTGGAATAAATCGATTCCTGCAGCTGGCATCCAGTGTCTTAATGAAGTGGGTATAGACGATGGATTAACATAATAAAGTCTTCAAAGTCCACAGTGCAGCTCAAGGTCTTATGTTCTAATTCCAATGTTGTATGTATAAGATTTCTGCCACAACCTTGGATTGTAGACTATAACACACACCTTGTCAAACACTGCTACCATGCAATGACACTTCTCTTCAGATTACCATTATAATTCTTGATTTTCCATGCAATCATTCGGAACAAAGTACAAAACTGTAGAGTAGGACTTTATTGATTTTGTACCAGAGTACATCTGCAGCTGCCCTACATGCAGATCATATTTGGAAGAGCTTTAAATTAGAAAGCTAACCTGGTTTCAAATATTCACAATTCAGTGATTGGGAATATTTCAACAGATTCTCTCAATAGCCAGCAGCCCTGCTTTGTATAGTGGACCCATCAACAGTATATTCGCACTTAATCCAAACTTAAACACCTCCCATGATGACAGAAGGCAAAAACAACAACTTGACACCCCTTTTACCATTAGGTAAATATAGTAAATGCCCCCTTAAAAAAAATGTTTACCTTTATTGAATTGACAGCACGCGCTGTGTAGTTGGCTTGTCGCTATCATAAGTCCTCAGCTTGGACATAAAGCTCTCTCTCCCTTTAAGCTGCTTTGCCCTCATTCTCTAGTACCGATGGCCTCAGGGAGCACTTTCAGCAGTGGAAATATGTAATTTGTCAAAAATAACAGAGAATAACTGCTGGCATGAGGTAGAATAATTACCTACCTGAAAACGTTCAGAAAGATGAAAAGCGTAGTTTTCTGAAAAGAAGTTTTCTGCATTTTCTTCGCAGGAATAGACAGCAGGTGCGAGAAATGTACTCCTGATGCCTTCATGTACTGAAGGTAAAATCCGACTGCGGAAGACTCCGCTCGGTTGAAAACAAACTTTAGTGAAATAACGGAACTCTTCTTTGTTATTTTCGATAACATGCAACTAATTTTATTTGATGTCATGTATATGTTCAAGATTTCATTTGATAAAACAATAATTTTATAACAGCCTAGTAAAAGTATGGCAAGTAGGTTATAGGCTGAAATAGCATGAACAAACTCTTAAATCCCGGAATATCAAATGGAAAATATGTATGTGTATGCTTTTTATACATGTACTGAATGAAACATTTGATACAAATTTAGTATTTCAGTCTATCATGTTTAATCATGGCTAATATGAAATATTTCCAACTCTACATGAAGGCAGCAGCAGCAGTGTACACTGGACAGCAGTGACACCTTCTGGCATGTTTTATTTACTAGATTCAAAACAGTTTGGAGACAAAGTCAGAAGCTCTCGTTTTCTTTGTCAGGACTCAAAAATGTCCTAAATTGCAGATTTGAGACACTATTGAAGATCGTCAGACCTGCTTTTTGTTTTTAACTGTTCATCAGCTGAATGCAGGTTTTACATTTAATCATCTTAAATGTTCATCTTAATTTGATGTTTATTTGATTGTATATCTAATCTTCATAAAGCCCCTTGAAATGCCTCATATCTGAATTAAGCTATGTATGTTAAACTACCCTGGCTAAGTATTAGATTTAAAATTGTTTCTGTGATATGAGAGCCTGAGTTTGAACATCATTGTTAAACTTTCAAAATCTCATTAAAAAAAAAAGGAAAAAGAAGATATCATAATTCAGTCTGAGAGATGATTTCAGTACAACTGAGTATACCAGAGAGGTTCGTGCTGGTTCGCTTTGGCACTGATAATTACATTCTTTGTATTTTAAAGTCAAAGGAAAAAAAATGCTAAATTTAACATTCAAATACGATGTTTAAAGCCATATGTGCCCATTTTCAAGGGATCTTCATTGTCCTTGAACCTACAGAAATGCATGTGCAAGTCTGAGTGTAAATGGGGGTATAAGTGTAAATAAATAGGGAGATGAACACATTGATTTGACTATATTTACATTTGCAAATGCCTGCAATGTTGCACCATATTACATCATCACCACGGTATATGTAATATATATGTGTGGAAGCTTCATCAAATGTTTCCACATTTTTATGAACATCAAAACAAATACACTGATTCTACCTGAGAGTTGTATGTATTATCACTAAACTTTTAATCATTAACAACTTTTGGGTTAGTAAAACACGTCCATCCTAGAAAAAAATGGGATACACAAATGCAGTCAAATGCAAGAAAGAACAAACATGAGACAAAATAGAGGTTAAAGCCAAGACTTTTTGCCTCGTCCTATTTTAGCCATGTTGTGCAATCTGGTTTTGGTGCGTTCCTTTTCATCAAGATTTCTCTTGCACTCCAGTGTTGAGTCTGTTTCAAAGGAGATGGTTGGAGCCTGGTTGGGTATACCACTACTCCGGTCCCTGGATACAGCAGAGGTGGTCTGCAGGACAACCGTTCCACTTAAAGAGTGCTTGAGCTCAAGCAGCAGTGGGTTGCTGTCTGAATATAACTCCACTTGCTGCATGGGGTCTCTGTCTGAATCACAACATGTGCAGCATGCAGAGAACAGCACTCTAAAAATGTAAATCCAGCCAAGATAATGCAGCTCCACAATGTTCAGGATGAAGCACCCCAGGCTGACGCTGAACATGAAGTTGAGAAAGATGGTCTTCTCTGTCGCTCGAGACACAAAGCAGTCAGTTCTGTTCGGACAGGGGTAAGTCTCACATCGAAACAAGTGTGGAACTTCAAATCCAAACAGATAATACTGTCCAATCAGGAAGATGATCTCCATGATAGAGCGCAGAAGGACATGTATGATGTAAATGAGCAGCACTTGACTTGAAAGTTGGGTTGGGTCCTTCCCTACTTCTCTCATCTCCTCCTCCATTTGGGTCTTTCCGTCACTCTCACCTTCTTGTAAGCTCCAGTCCAAATTGTTGTACACCGTGTCACGACTGACAGCTTCCAGAGCTCTCTCTTTATCTGCTCCTATATGTTTGTCTCTCTCAAACAAAGGTGGTGACCGAGGTACTGCATCGACCTTTCTGTCCTCTAACTTCTCGTTTTTGGTAATTTTTTGCAAAACATAGACAATGTAGAATATTGAAGGAGTAGAGACAAGCACAATCTGAAAGACCCAGAAGCGCAGGTGTGACACAGGGGCAAATGTGTCATAGCAGACATTATTACATCCAGGCTGGAGGGTGTTACAGGTAAACTTGGACTGCTCATCGCTGTAGACAGCATCTCCCACCAAGGCCACAAGCAAGATGCGGAAGATAAGCAGCATTGTCAGCCATATTTTGCCGATGACGGTGGAATGGTTCTGGACCTCAGTCAGGAAGCGGCCAAGAATGGACCAGTCCCCCATTTCTATGGACACACAATAGTTCCAACACTATGTACAGCAAGCAGGTGGGATCATTTTATCCTGCACTCCTATGGAGGAAAAAAATAATTACTTATTATTCTCACAAAGGATGTGTGTTCCTGAAATCACATGTATTAATTTCATGCTCAGATATTATCTGTATTTTCATGTTGACTCCGTTATAAAGAATAGATTTTCATGGTTAGATTTTTCTTTCTGTAAAAGGCTTAAATGTTAGATTCCCTGGAATGAGTGAAATATTTTAACACTCTATTTCCCAAATGTTAATGTTTTAAGTTATAACTACACAGCCATCCATTTTTAGAAATACAGCTCATCACCAGTTTCTCATTAGAAAAGGATGTAATGTTACAGTCAGGTAAAGATGTTTAACATTTATGGGTGTTAAAACATGTTAAAAACTGAATCAAAAAAACCACCCAAGCTTTTCAAGTGACACTGAATAATTCATTGTAAATATATTCAGTAAAAAAAAAAACTGAATCAACTTCTTGTGTGTTTGTAAGCCCTTACCTTTGAAGAAACTGTATCTTCCTCATTAAATGCAGGAAAAATATCAGAGAAAGCAAACTGCATAACTGTAGTTTCAAGTGGAGGTCAGTGCTGGACGTTATCGTGTGTTTTTAGCTGGATAAGGGAAGAATGGGCTGACCACACATAATCGCCACCTCGAACTGAAACGTTCATTGCACTGTATGTGAATAAAGGCTTTCAATGTACAGTGGGACAAAGATTGAAATGTACAATGGGGGCACCTTCACTGAACGGCCATTCACTGACGAGCAGAGAGTTCAAAGAACGTACTGGAAAGAGAATGAACAATGCTGTTTCATGCAGGGATCTGAAGCTACTATAATTTTAAAGCTTTACCTTTGAAATACAATTAAAATCTTTGGCCACATTAAAGATAGTTGCAATGACAAAGAAACACCTCAACACACAAGAAAAAGTTCCATAACAAACGAGCAAAGTTTAGAGAATTAATAAAATACATTTCAAAATTTTGTTGGATTAAAAAAAGAAAAAGAAACCTCGCCTCATTATGTATTGTTGTTAACTGAGCCTGCGTGGGAGATGTATTGGTTCTGATGATGGTAATTTTGTGTCAGCTGTTGTACTCAAAACTTCACAAACTCATCATTTCTTGCTTGACTGTCTGTAGGGTTTGGAGTATTATTTGATCACCGAGACAAATATTGTAGTTTTACTCTTTTTAAGCCTGCATTCTCTCAGACTGACTAACATTCAGTTATAATCAGTTATCTATAGATTCACATTCACAAATGTGTTCTTTTCACTTTGCATTAAATGCCTTATCAAAAGATGAATTACGAACTTTTTATTTTGAAAACAAGTTATATCCTTTGTCACAGTGAAGTTAGCACTTCACAAGAGGGTTATGTCCCCGGAAAAGTTAATCTTTCAGTGTTAGGCTTCAATTATTTTGATGAGGAATGAAATGAACACTGTATATGAACTGAATAAACATCAAAAAACTATTTTCAGTTGTGTGGGACAAACAGGAAGCTAATTATCACTATGCATAACAATATAAACATGTGAATTCTGTTGACATGGCGTTGTCTAAAAGCACGAATAGTCCTAGTGGCACAACAAGCAACATTACGAATAGTATATCATTTTCACCCACTAAGGGCGAGGCTGATCATTAAAGCGAAAGGTTAACAGAGGTACGCGCAAATCCTTCATTTCTACATGAAATTAAGCTTAAAAAGACAATACTTCAATGATATTAACATTGTGTAGGTTATCGGCTTTCACCTGCTTTTGATTAAACTATGTGCAGTTATGAGATTGTTGTCCATTAAGAGGCAATTTGTGTAAATCAAGGGCTTTCATTCATGAAAATAACCTGCCACGCACGACAATAATCTCTCGATTATCTAATCTGAAATGTGAGTCACATAAGTGTAAGGATGAGACCACTACTTTTTTTCTAAATGATTTGTCGGTGATAAACCATTTTGAAGATATATTTAGTTTATTTATGTTTAAAAAAAAATACGGAGGAAATGTTAATGAATCTCAGTCAGACGCAGCACCACATGCGACAATCTAATATAACAAATGCCCCTCACAGCCTCAGGGAAAAACCATTCACAGGGGTGTTCAGAAATCTAGCTACGTTTTATTACTCCTGCAGTGAAATTCGGATGATTTAAGGCCGTCCTGCTGAATAAATCACAACAAATATTTTAAGACGTAATCCTTTATTGACGTTTCAATGTTTCACGAGTCATATTTAAACTTACACAATTTACTCTTTTTGAAGCGATAGTAAATCTAACACCCCCCGCCAAATGCTCTGGGAGATGGTTGCGGCTTGGAGGTTACCGGAAGTTGTTTCAGCTGCCATGTTTGGTTGCTTTGTTGTAGGCTTCAACCAGCTTTCCTTCACAATTTAAAGTGTGCAAATGGAGCCGAGCTGGAGTACGTTTCTTTTCCAAGTAAGTTGTCTCTTCGGGAGGGAAACCGGAATACCGCGTGAAACAACCGATAAATGCCTCAGCGCCGCTTAGCTAAGTGATAAATCCAGTTTTTAAGCAAAGTAGTAGCAAGAACAAGTAACCAAGCAAAACAATGGTATATGAATCCAGGCGTCCAGCTGTGAGGCTTTGGGAATGACGGTAGAACAAAAAATATAATCTACTCAGCCACCGTTTGGGGGGGGAATTAGCCTCGTTTTCTGTTGATATTTAGCTCGCGGACGCGGATTACTTCGACGCCGTTTGTTATTTTTAAGTTTGTTAGGCAGGCCGAAGCCAGCAAAAACATGCGGGATCACTTGGAAGTAAAAAAAAAAAAAAAAAAAAAAAAAAAACAACT
>OMNM01001557.1:0-12310 GCA_900302745.1 Parablennius parvicornis
CAGTGGGATAGTTCACTCAGATTCCACTCAATAAGCATGGATGTAATTATTACCATAGACTTAACCCGGCTATAGATTAGTGACCTATCCAGTGTTTCCTGCCTCATTTTCACAGCATGCTGGGAGAGGCTCAACGATCCAAATTAGGACACTGATGTACAGAACATTTTTCATTGATTGTACTTTTGTTGTAGCCGTAATAGTTGGTGTCTTGGGTTTAGTTCTACTGTGCAGCTTTACATGTTTTCTTCTGGAGTTAAAAAAAAAAGAAACTTTAAAACGGGACATTTATTTCATTGTTTTGAATGTGTGACTTGCAGCAGCTGTACCTCCTGCTGGGTGACGTCCAGGATGCGCTCGAGGGTCAGCTCTTCAAAGTAGAGCCGGTCACACTCGTCAAAGTCGGTGCTGACCGTCTCGGGGTTGTGGTTGACCACCACTGTCTTCTTGCCCATCTGCCTCAAAGCTCTGATACTGGACACCGCACACCAATCAAACTCCACACTGCTGCCTGGTGGATTAAACAATGAGACACACGAGTGTGTTTGCATTGAACTGAAATACACCACACCAGCACTTGCACCATGTTTCTTTTCTTGCAGAAAACCTCCAGCTTTCATTAACTTGTTGTTTACCACGTGCAATGCTTTGTGAGTTAATTAGTAAAAAAAAAAAAATCCCTTTTACCATTCAAGTTTACATCGACCGTGTGATCTTTTTCATGCAATGATTTACCGTGAATTTATAATTGTATTTGTTTTTGTTATGTTTGTTTTCATGAAATGTACAGTCAACATCATTTTATGGTTACTCACCAATGTGATACGGACCACAACCAAGAACCATAATGCCTTTGTCATTGAAATCCAGATCATGTTCCTGATGAAGAGAGAAAAAACAGATAAAACCATGATTTCAGCAGCAGTTGTGGACTTAGCAATTCCACAAAAGACAAAAAAATGTTTAATTTATAATTACAAACGTCTATTCAGTGCAAATTTAATAGTTTATTGTTGTACTGAATATATAAAGATTACATACCTGGCCGTGATAAGTGCAATACAGATAGTTAGTCATTGCTGGGTACTCTGCTGCCAAGGTGTCAATCTAATGAACATAGAGGTGAGAAAAGGTTAATTTGTCTCAATTAGTAGAACCAACGAAAAGCACTTCACCATTTAACACAATCATAATTATTATTGTAATTATTAGAAGTGAATTGCAGATGCAAGTGAAAACCACTTAGCACTTGTAATTATTATCGTCATTATATGAAGTGAATTGCAAATTACATTTGCATAATTGCAGGAACTGGCTCCATTCATCGGTATAAAACAGCCGAATTAAAAAAGAACAAAAATGTCATATTAAAATTTCTATTATTTAGGCCTTCAATAGTTAATCCTTAATGGTGTCATCGCTTCGCAGTCCCTTCTGTTTCAGTTGGACAACTAATGTCCATGAGAGACTCTATGTCCATAAGCAATAACAAATATAGATTCAGACAAAGAGCCAGATAACAATGCACAACTGTGGGCATTGAATAACACAGCTTGTTTGCAAAACACTGGACAAAAAGTTAGGCAAAAAAAAAAGAGAAAAAAAAAGGAAAATCAACAAATCATTGATCACAATGATATAAAATGATATAAACATGAACTGATGGAAACCATCAGTTCATGTGTGATCATTGCAACTTCATTTTTAAGATATTTCTCAGCAGATACTGCTGCACATCCACCCCAGTATATGACACTGAGCTACTGACAAACAAAAAAAGCACAGCCTGTGTCATAATCTAGAATTATTTCACAAACCTCTCTGAAGCATCAAGGATATGATAATCAATCACAACTCATGGATAAATGGAGTCTACTTCAGGATGAAAGAGGGCACAGTTGTTGAGGCGATGCCAGTTATCTACTGTATATCTTACATGGATTAGATGAAGCAGTTCAGTGGTGCTCACCTGTTTGACCCAGGGTTTGATGCCACGATTGATCCTCAGGTCTCTGGCAGCACTCTCACTGGTGCCCAGGATCTGGCCGACCTGTCGGTCTGAAAAGCCGTCCTGCTTGGCCTTCAACAGCAGGTCTTTAGGTACTGTACCACTGTAGGAAAAACCAAAGGAGGAATGTACTGCATACATTATGTCTTTCACCATACGGACTCATTTTGATTTATGGATTGCTGGGTTTAATAACCATTAAAGTAGACCTTTACTCAGCTTTCAGTGATGTGTACTTAGAGGGGTTGATTTAAAATGGAAAAAAAGTAATCTTGTTCTTCTATCTGCACTCAACAGCACTCTTATTAAAATAGGGGGATTTGATTGTACCATTAAAGATATAGAACAGTTCCAAAGTAGAAAATAGTCAGGTCCGTCAACCATCTTATTTGCCAAGAAGACGAGCACACCACATTTTATATATCCTTCTGCTTCTGTATTTTCCTGCTCAACGGACTTAGAAGGTGAAACAGCAGGTCACGGGTTATGATTCCAGCTGAAGTAGACGACAGGAAACTGTTCACCACAGAGTAACCGATAATTTGATGTGAACATTTTAGTAGCATCCACACAAACACGGACCACACCGTTGGCATGATCTTCTAAAGGCTTATGCTTATGCAAAACTGGTGGTAATATTGTAATTGTGGATGGTAATCTACAAGAGGGATGCGTTGAGGATCATGTCTGGTAACATTATGAATTTTGTGCACTTGCACAATCAATTAGAGAACATCAGGTTTCAGATCACCGAAATACTGCTTCTGTTAGTTGAATACATGAGCAATGTGATACATGGCTTTTTGGTTGTTTTTGTGCCATTAACTACAAATGGATTGATGTTTAACAACTAGAAAGTGGATTTTCTCCACACAGAAGTGTTACATTTAATTATGATTTGTTCTTTTCAATCATTCACATATATTTGAAGATTTACCTTTTCATCATTAAGAGGAAAAAACTAAAATAAGAAAACAAACAAATGAAATCAGAATTATGCCAGGCAGTGAGTCTAAGGTATGCTGTGTGTGCTTTTGGCAATCTCGTATCAAAGAAAAGCTATCACGATGATATCTTTGATCTCGCCTTAAAATACTGCAGTCTTAGATGTTTATGGGTTTTGTGGTGGAGAAAGGACCCTAGACGCAGAGGTGCAAAGAAATGGTAATCTGTAAAGTCATAGTCAAAAACTATCCAAAACATAATGCTCTCCCAAATCAGGAGAAAAAAACTCAAAGTCGAAACAAGAGGGAGAACCAAAAGGTCCAGGAGGGGTGAAACCAGACAGGATACGTACATGGTCAGACATATGAAGTAACAATTATAGAGCACGCACACATGCACAAATACAACCACAACTCGAACAACACAAAATACAAGAACACCCAAAACTATGAATGGAAACAATGTAAAACAATAGATGAAAACATCAACGGTACAATCTAAAAATACCAGAAAAGTGACACAAAGAGCACAGCAGCCTGACATTTTTTGCAAAGGTTTCTTCCTGTTAAAAGTGAGATTTTCCTTTCCAGTAACGGTCAATAGACTTGCTCATGTGGATTTGTTGGGTTTTTCTCTGTTAAAGCACCTACAGACGACTGTGTTGTATTTGGTGCTATATTAACAATGTTGAATTGAATTGAATTGACATAACTTACCCAACAGACATTCACAGGGCACCAGTGTAGCATCAAAATATTTTGAGATTTGAAAGGAGTTTGACGAAATCCGAACTTTCCATCTACTTGAATAGAGCATTTTCCCCGTTTGTTAATGTAACTGAATTTCTCCTTTCTTGATTTGTTTCATTTGCTTATGATGTGCAAGACAAATGTGCATATCATATCAAAGTTGAAATCACTTCTGATTCAGTGGAGAGTATTATCATGCAGTCAAACGCACTTTCATACCTTAATTATAAAATTGCAGTGTGGTAACAACTAATAAAGTGAAATGACTGTTAAAATCACATCATCTTTCTAGAGATTTCAGCCATTATTGACAGGAATAACCATGACACAGAATGACAAACGCTGTCCAAGGACTCATTGAATGTCCAAATAATTGCCTCTGTCAGAAATAGCAACTGTATAAACCGATTGTTCAGTTAACGTGGCATTTATAGGCAGTGGCAAACCCAAAAGAACTGGAGGTTGTCACAGATAAAGAAAAAAGGCAGACAGTAGTAATGGAGTAACCACAGTTTAACCTTTTACCGGGAGTTTGAATAATGATAACTTTTTAATCTGTTATGAGTATTCTATAAGCATTTATTTTACAGGAATTAACAGGCACTATATCCAGATTTGCTAAGAGAAAACTGGCAAGCAACACCAGATGGGCTGTTTTTGATTTGTTTTTAATATTACAGGACATTATCATGTATGTATCCAAAAGCTTGGTTTTACTGGGGTCAGCAGGTCAACTGCACTGTAAACTTGACTAGTTTGTTTGTATGGCACATACAAAATATTCAAGCTCAGGGGAGATGGTTGCATCAAATCAATAAAGAAGATACAAATTGTCTTTCAAACTAGTGAATAATCATCACTAGACTGCTGTCAATATTAGATAATAAACTGACACAACAATGTTTTGGTCTTTTACAGCTGTTTATAGTAATCCAAACTTGTGATTACGTATGAAAAGTGTAATTCTTCACTATGTTTTGTCCAATTCAATCAGGACAACAACAGTATTACAGAATGATATAAACTCAAATTCATTTACATTTGATCTGACAGAAAATACCATTTTGAAAAATAAGGGCTTTGGGTATTCTGAATAATATAAAGAGGGAAAAAAAAAATCACCTTCTGCCTTCTGATTCATTGCTAAGTTAAGCTGAACACATAAATGCACAGTAATGGAACAGATATCGATCTTCTCATCTAATTCAAACAACAACAAGCCTATTCCCCGTAATGAAGTAGTATTTCTTTTAAAGCTATGTATAGACAATAGGAAGGAATCTGTTTTTTTCTGATAAATTCCAACTTGCTCTCCTTCTTCCTTATCTGAATTATTTATGACCTCATAGCGTAACAATATTGAAAATGTCAAGTGTGTTTTCACTCCTAGCGCACGCGGCCGGGCTGAGAAATAAACCCCTGAAACAAGGGAAGGAGAAGGAGCAAGTCGGAATCAAAGGGAGAAAAGGCATTTGATCTAAGGGGTCGCTTGTCTCATGTGCCTTTTTTAGGTCGAGATATGTAGTTTTAAAGGGAGAAGGGGAATCATTCACACACCATTAAATTATGTGCATACACCATCACATACAAATAAAATATGAAGTGTAGTTCTCATTTGTTTGAATATAGGTTAAGTTAAAGAGACTGCTACGGTTTTAAAAAAAAAATGGTCTCACATGTATGTCTCGTACTAGTTCTTTAGAATTTCAGATCATTGGTATAACAGTATTGTGGCGAGAAGAAAATTTGTACTGAGCCCGCTTGAAGAAATTACTGATCCTATTCATAGTTGACCTGATCTTCACATACTAGAATCAATGACGCACCTCTGGGACAGCTTGAGGTTCAGTATCACTCAGGGACCCACAGTGACAACCTGGCAAAAGGGTTCAAGCCAGCAAACCTCTGAACCCAAGCCCACATTTCTTAGATCCCACTCAGGATTAGATGAAAGAGTCAAAATGAGAGTCAAATTACCCCAAAGATATGCTTTTAAAAAAAAAAAAAAAGCACTGAGGTGTGAACCACAGGGGGAAAACAAAATCCACAAAAATTTGAGGATATTCAGCTTCTAAGTACAATTTGAAGATGATCCTAAAATGTACTGTAACCTTTACAGGTGAACTTAATGTGACTTTCTCTAAATGTTCAAGTGAACATTTCCAACAGTTAAAAGTTTCAATGTTTTTTGTACATTTTGCTGTTCTTTAACAAGGAACTTAACAGCAAAAGTGTTTCCATGAATCAACCAATAACTTGTCTGGTTCAATGAGAATTGGTATTTAAGCAGTCACCCTCATCACGCTGTTCACACTGTTGGTTCTATAAAGAGTCGTTATAAATCAGTCTGTTTTACTGTCTGGCTTTTTTCTACAGGAAAACTGTTGATGAAACCAGTCTTTTAACCTTAAAACTCAATCCAACAATCGTTGTGATGGTTATTCTATGTAATGGTTGGGGCCATATTGTCAGGGCCTGATAACGATATAATTTAATATCTAATATATCATTTTATGTATTCAACCTGTTTTCTGCATGGGACTTATTTACCTAAGTATTATATTTTTAAAAAATGTACTAACGCAAAGAGCGCTTACATGGACCAAGCATTTTTTTTTTCTGATGAACATTGCATCGTGTAAGCACTGGTATTGGACTCGATTTGTCCTGTTCAATGGAAACGAATTGGCAGTGTGAACACATTTATGATCCGATCAGAGCTGATGACAAAAAAATTAACGAAAAACAAACCCAAATTTGTGGAATCAAGCTTACAATCTTATATTCAACATTTTGATCAAGTGCACAAACAGCCAATGTCAAAGTACGATGCATTATAAGATTGATCCACTGACATATGAACCTGCACATCAATCTGGTCATTTAACTCAGTGTCTAAACAAAACAATCCAAGCTGTTCATCTGAAAGAATTTTGTCAGATTGATAAAAAAGTGAACATGTAAACGGGACAATTTCAACTGGATCAGACATAAAAGTACCGTGTAAAATCATTAAACACCCACTCAATTTCAAACAAAGGGAAACGGTGTTCATAAGTGTCTCCATGATTCTGTTTTTTAGATTATAACACACATTTTTGAGACCAGTTGAGTACTATACCAAAGTTCTATTGAATAAGAACTTTTTCCGTATGGGGTTTGCATGTTCTCCCTGAGTGTGCTTGGATTTCCAGGTTAATTGCTGACCCGAGGTTGCTCATAGGGGTTTTGCCCTGTGATGGACTGGTGACCTGCCTCCACCCATATTCAGCTGGAATTGGCTCCAGCACCCCTTGACTCTGCGCAGGACAAAGTTGTATAGAAGATGGATGGATGGATACTTTCACACACCAATGGCACAATCTGGCATGCAAGATGTGTTTCTTTGAACCTGGGGTTTAGTATTATGGTCGAGGTCTACAACCTACTGATGCATGCAGCTTTTGAGCCTCGGTGGAGGTCTCACACATTTATATGCAAATAAACGGTTTATTTTATTTCCAATTCTGCCGTACAGCAGACCAGATGGCTGAATAAAAGACTTAAAATTACATCCGATAAGAAATTACAAATATCATACTGTCACATCAGGGTTGAATCCACTTTTTAAAGAAACACCTATCAGCTAATGTGAGTAATATGTAATTTTCCTGCATCTAAAAGTTCAACAATGGATCAGATGTTAAGTGCAGCACTGACTTTTTAACCAAAGAGCAATTATCTATTAACAGTCCGTTTAAAGGTTAAAACAACTCGGTAAAAATCAATAAAAACAACAATTCTAACACTGACTGACTCTTGTACAAAAGTGGCCACACTTGGATTTATCCTCCTCATACTTTAATCATAATTATCTTTCTGTTCTAAATGCCGAAACTCTCTCATGCACACCGCGAGTCTGCAGAGCAGCGGAGCCTGAAGCCCACCTGCACTTGGCTATGCGCTCCGTCAGTCTGGCAGCGGCATAATGTTGTGTGCCTATCGCTGCGTCCCCTTCTCCAGAGCCAGCAGAGACTGTTGCAGCCCCTCCATGTGTCAGCGTGTTGCGGTGGGCGCCCACCAGACGGCCGGTCATTAATTATTAAACAGCGAAGTCAGAATAAAGCAGCAGGTAACCTGTGGCTGAGCCATGATAATTCACTGCGGCTTTGATTTGAGCTGTCCAGGTAAGAGCCTGAGGGCAGAGAGGGACGTGGCGGGGAGGAGGTAAAGCCAGAGAGGGAAGGAAACTCAGACATGAAGAGACTGAGGCTCTTCTACTGTGTTAGAACATTTTTAAACTGAATTGAGAGAAAAGGGGAAAATTACACCTTTCCAGCCCTGCCTGGTTTTTAAATGTTTTGTCCCTGTTAGAATACCCAACCGCCATCTTTTGAAGCTGTTGTCAGTGGTGGTCATCGGATGCAAGACAGAAACAAACCCAATCTCATAGAGCAAAGGGAAACTTCTGGCTTCAGAATTGCAAAGTCAGCAACCATAACACATAGAAGTGATGTCTTCATTTATGATAATCTTACTTTGTTTAGAATTTTAGGAAAACTTTGTGTTGAATCTGTATGTGACCAATGTTCATAAAATCGGCTTTTTGAACTGTTTTTGACCTTCTGAACTCTTTTTGAACATTTCTTTATGTTAAAATGACAGTTTTCTTTCCAAAGACTGAGTAGAGAGCCAACAATATTCTGCAAATCAGAAAAGCCGAAGGCGAACGAACAGGAAATCGAATTGAAAGGTGACAGTGATGCAGCCAGCTTGGGAAACAGGTTAAGTCTCTTTTCTGGAATGATGCCTGCAGCTCATCAGTAAAGATTTAAAGGCTGCACGGTTAAGTAAGTGGTTTGTGCTCCCACCTTACAATGATTATATTCCCGGTTCATGTCCGGTGCAGTCTTCATGTATGGTAGTTCTGTGTTTTCTCTGGATACTCCATTTTCCTCCCACAGTCCAAAAAATATCTTTGATGTTAATCATTGTCTCCAAATTGCCCCTAGGTGTGAAAGTGTGTGTGTGGTTGTCTCTCTTCATTTGGTCCATCACCAACTGGTAACCTGGTTGGCTGGACCTTCCTTTCACCCTTATTCAGGTGAGAATATCAGCTCAAGCACCCCAGGACCTGTATTTGAATAACGGATTGTAAAAGATGAATCGATATGTTTGAATGCATTTTAATGCATTCTGGAGGAGATAATCGAGCACAAATACGGCTTGGAATTTACCATTGAAAAAAACATCATAAAAAGCAGTCAGAATGTAGTTTACGTTTAGCATGGACGTTGCAGGACACCTTTTCATTCCATTAGGAATATAATTTACCAAGCAGCAGTCACCTCTGGACATTAAACAAAACAGTAAACTCAAATCAGTCAGACTATTCAGAGAAAAAATCCAAATCAGTAAGATCTACTTTTTTACTGAGGTAGCCGCTCGTGTTACCTATTGAAGTTTGACAGGTGCTTCTCCAGCTCTGTGATCCTTTGCAGTTTGTAGAGGAACCACTTGTCTATGGCCGTCAACTGGTGGATTTCATCAACAGTCACACCATCATGGAGGGCCTGAGAGGTAAAGATGTGAAACAGACTCAGCATTTTTAACTCATAATCATCTTCAAGTGCATCATTCATGCCCCTAGTTGTAGCCTGACCATCATGAAAATCATGTTACAAATCATCCAGCAGAACCTGGTGGGGGGAGAAAACAGACCTCATAAATAATGTTTTTATCCTTTCTTTCTTCAAAGACTATTTCAGGCAAAATCTATTGCAGAGACGATATATTACTTTGGCATTTTATTAAAAATCTGTGTCAAAACCAGCCTGTGTCATCAAACTCCTATAATAAGACAGATGTCCTGCCCTGACAAGAGCTAGTAAATATTTTATATTGTCTGTATATTGGATGCTTGAGAAGAGAAATCCTTTTAGCTTTGAGACAAGACTGTAGTCAGTCACCTTGCACTGAAGCTACTTTGTCCTGTGTTAAGGATCTGATAATCAAGCTACAAGCTACGTTACTGCTTGTAATGTTATAAATAATGCAATATGCACTCAACAAACACACATGATGACCTGAATTGCAAAACATATGAGTAAAAACGCCAATGCCATATTAAATGTGTATATACATTTTCCTCTCTCACATTGTGTCGACACAACAGTTAGTAACAGCAGGCCTGATTAACTGCTGGTTTAAGTTTCAACAAATAAATTCAGTAGCAGAGAACTGCTTAGCTTGGAGTGGCTACTGGCCCCCAATACCTGACAATACGTAGCAAATTTATCGTGAATGTAATCAACATACTTATCGCAAAAGCCTTGCTGCATGTTTATTAACCTTTTATTCTGATTGGCATGCCTAAATATTTAACACTTGGTGACCACAAGACAGAAGCCAAAAGCAGAAAAATGTAGGGAATTTAGGGACTGAAAACAACAAAATCAACAAACCGCTCTGCTTCTGAAACATTGGTGGTGGGAACAGAAGGCGCACATGTGTATGACTTTAATGTAAGAGAAAGAGCACTGTTACTTGGAAGAAGAAATGTCAATGCAAAGACGTCAGTATGATGCAATATCTCTTAAGGGTTTGTATTTATCTCAAATCTTTTTTCGGATGTTCAGTTAATAACAAGCAGTTCTTCTGGTCCTATAGATGTTATCATACAAGACGCTGGTAAGCATTACTTTAAACTGCTGCCATCCATCCTGCCTGTACTACAGAATTAAACGCACTGACATCTGCTGTGGTGACGCAATGCTCACAAATGAGAGGTTGCGTCCCTGACACAACCTCATTCTGATCCTCTGGTCATAAAAGTGAGTTGGAGTGTTGGACTTGGAGAGTGTTTTTTTTTGTTTTTTTCCATATTGCAATAGTTCTATCTATATGTCTGAACAGCGGTTCTTGACCCTGTGTCTCAATTTGCTTATACAAGTGCCGTCTCTATGAGGGGGAAAAAAACAGACCATTAGAACTGTATGTGCAAAGCGAGAACCTAATATAGATGTTGTGTTTACCCTCTGTCGTTTTTAAACCTGTTGAATGATCCCACAGTCATGTCGTTAAAAATTGTTTATCTATGAAGGTAGGAGTCTCTCATAACCAATGCAATGAAAGATTAGTTTACCTTGGCAAGGGAGAAGATTCGGGTGCTGGAGGGGACAGCCAGCTCCTGCTGCAGGTCCTGGGTATTGGCCCAGGCCTTCCTGAGTGGCAGCTGAGGCACAAAACCATCCACTGAGGGATGACACATCCTCAAGGCTTTCTGCACACTCTCCTCAAAGGTCCGTCCGATCGCCATCACCTGCATCCAGGGGAGAGACATATGTCATGCTGTAGGTTTACCAAGAAGGGGGGTGGGGACTGGTGAATATGCATCCAGGGATCATGCCCACCTCTCCAACACTCTTCATGGCACTGCCTATTTCTCGAGACATGCCCTGAAAGCGGTCGAGGTCCCAGCGGGGAATCTTGGTGACAATGTAGTCCAAGCTTGGCTCAAAGCAGGCGGTGGTCTTCTCCGATACGGCGTTCTTGATTTGTGGCAGGGGGATGCCCAGAGCCAGTTTGGCAGCAACGAAAGCCAAGGGGTACCTAGAAGAGACCGAACCAAGAGACCAGGAGACCGGGAACAGTGTGAGAACAAATAAACCTTCTGATCTTTCTCAATTACAAACAGCTCTAACAAACTATTTCAGTTGCAGGATTAAAGTTATCCTTGAAGTTGAGAAAAAAAAATTTACTTATATAGGCTAAATTGCAAAAATGATAATTTTGGAATGAAAACTATTATCTGCATTAGTTATAACGTCTGGAAACAAATGTAAAAGATGGTTTCAACAAATTATGATCAGTATGTATATAAAGAAAAGAAAAAGACAGTGCTATAACCAACTACAAACATTTCTAGAACTCTTAAGCTCTCAGAACATAAACTTAATTTCACAGAGCCTTCTGTTTACGTGCACATATCCTCTCACCCGGTAGCTTTGGATGCCAGCGCTGAGCTTCTGGAGAGACGGGCATTAACTTCGATGATGCAGTACTCCAGGGACGACGGGTTCAGGGCATATTGTATGTTGCACTCCCCGACGATGCCGAGGTGACGTACCACCTTAATGGCAGTCTCACGGAGCATGTGGTACTCCTCGTTGGACAATGTCTGACTCGGTGCCACCACTATGGAATCGCCTGTAAAAGAAGGGCATGGGTTAGAGTGAGAAAAAAAGCTGGATAACATCGCAAAGGTATAAATGTGTTCTATGAATACACTTTGCACAATTCATGAAAGAAGAGTTTGTAATTTGTTTTTGATTCATGCTGTTAATTTTCAATGCGGGCTTTAATATGAAAATGAGTAAAAATACAATCTGTCTTTATGGTTCAGAGTCAGTAAGGGGCACCTTTAATTTTGGTTGCAAGACAGGAATCTTAAATTAAGAGTTAATTCAAGTACAAAGATTTACTTTTCGTTAAAAAAGCAAGAAAGCAACGACAAGCTTTACATTCTGAGAACTACATCCTCTTGTCAGGTCTGGTCAACATAAAGCAAATTACTTATGTTGACACACAATGTAAATGTTGTTGTTGTTGTTGTTGACACAAAATGTAT
>OMNM01001558.1:9000-19599 GCA_900302745.1 Parablennius parvicornis
AAGCCATAAAAAAAAAAAAAAAAAAAAAAAAAAGGGTCTAGTCATATCAACTATGTGAATTTGAAAAAGTTCTGGGCTACGTTTGTCCTCTATGTCCTTAATCTGGATGCTTATTACACATTTTGTCTTTATTATATTTATTACAATTTACCTTTATTATTACAAATTCAAAATATAGAAGGTTGAGAGTAAAATTCTGCTTGACAAACTGAATGTTGTGAATGTATCTGTACAGTATTGGGACCGGAAGACACCGTATGAACTGTACAAGATGTCCTGAATGTCCTCTGATGTTGTTTGACATACAGATGATCTTCTGCTACACGGCGAACAGAATGACCAGACAGCCAAAGGATCACTGTTCATCCTCTGAACTGTTTCAGCCTCATCTTTCCTTAGCTGGGAGTGTTCTTTCCAGCTTCTGCTTCCCAACTCACTCCATCATAATGCTAGACATGTCAATCAGAGCTCTGAGACAGAACACTCATCTCCCAAGGAGATTATGTGTCATCAGAGGATGGAGGAACTTGCAAATCCCCCCTTCCTTTCACTGCTCCTGTTGAGGGCTTGAGGAGTAGCCTATCACCTCTTCGGTGATTAAAGTGGGAGATTGAGTGTGTTTGCGCTGCACACGAAGAGGCTCATTACAATGCACTAGCATGTTGTTGGAAATAGCACTTGCCAGGAGCAGTAATCCAGAATGTGCTTAATGAGGGGCCACCCAACCTCTCCATGGGCCTAAGAAGTCAGTCAGACCTGGAGAGGAAAAAGGGAAACAGATGGAAAAGTGAAAGAGAGAGAGAGAGAGAGAGAGAGAGAGAGAGAGAGAGAGAGAGAGAGAGAGAGAAACAGCTTTCTCATTCTACACATCAATCTTCACTGTGATTGAAAAACTATAATAGAGCTCGTCGCTGATATTTCAACTTCTGTGGCGTGCACTGCCTTTGGTTTAATGAGATTCATGTCAGATGGTTGTTCAAGGGAGAAAATGAGAAAATATGAAGAGTGTTACAGGAGGATGGGTGCAACTTAGAAATGAAGACAATTTGGGGAAAAGGATGAGCTTTTATAGTGATTAGGGGGGAATCTTAGGAGACAACTGGAATTGGTATATTTGTGTCAGGCACCATAGAAAGTGGCTCATTCATCTTTGTGAAAAGCAGCACGATGTATGTTTGAAGAAATACAGTATACCCTTTTCAAAGTTCAGTTTTCTCTCAGAGAAAACTGGTAAAGGCCAGTCTGTCATTTGCAGTAGAAATCACTGTAATGCACAGCACTCATGGTTCTTCTACGACAAATTTGATTTTTATCAATCAACATGGTCACAGTCACAGTGATGCAAAGTCTTCAGACAAATAACAGCTGACAAAGATTGACATTTTGAATTGTAGGTTTTATCTGTGAGGGTAGTCTTAATGGGAAGAAGCAGACATGAAAGAAATGTCTCTTTTTTGTCTGAGAGCTTCTTTAGAAAAAAAAAAAAAAAACTGCTTTCACCTTCATAATTTCCAGTTGTTGGTAGATAAGATGGTATTGATTATTCCAACACACATACAAATGCCACAGGACTGAATACCCTTGGCCAATTACTAGATTTCAAAGTGCACACATCTGCAAATATGCCAGTAAGTTCATGTCATTTGCAATCAGTTTTTCTTACCTCTATGGGCCCAGGTGTGTACTAACTAACAGGGTTATTAAACCAAACTCATTCACTAACATTCAGTCACCTGATTACATCTTGTCTTGTCATAAAATATTTTTTCTTTTTTTCATTGTGATAGGATTTGTGGGTAACTTCACAGTATTTCAATATATTCAGTAACTTGTAAGAGATCTAAAAAAATACAAACTTATAATAAATAAGAAAGTTAAAGTGAGTGCATGGATAATAATGAATAAGGTAACATTATGTCAAGTGACTGTGAAGGACTGACAACCTGCCCAAGGTGTACAGATACAAGACGGACAGACGGACGGATGTACAGATAGACCTATGAGGTGAGAGTAGCAAATTTAATACGTCTGCCTACCTTTAATTCTAACAGTTTTAAGTTCTCATTTTTATATTTGCATTGGTTTGTGCCCTGCATTTTTTGGTGGTTAGCACCCTAAAATCCCACCAGCGCTGCACCCACAATGATCTATGTGTAATATGAAGACGTCCAAATCCAGACCTTTCTCATTCATATTTGTATCAAAGTCACACAGCACAACCAGCTCGACGTGTTGATTGGCAGCTTGCCCACTGCTCACCTACCACATCCCACAAATTGTTCTCTTATTGATTTGCCAATTTCAAGTATCAGTCATTGATGCACACAGGCTCGGAGACACTATCTGACACAGCAGTACACTTAATCCCGTCTATTTGTTGCTGAAGGTAATTGAAACAGTCTGAAAATGATGTTCGACAGGTTTGATAATATACAAGATTCATGCTACCGAGACTAAAAATGTAATTGATGGTGAATACTTGTTGTACAATGACAGATGGAATGTTGTTTTAGTCAAAGCCGAATCACCATTTTTTAAATATTGATATTTAATAAACAGATCAAAAACAATTCTTGAAAATAATGATGCATTTATATATTAAATTATTTATTTATTTATGTATTTATAGGAACAGGAAGGCTGGATGATATAATTTAAAAGAAAAAAAAACAACTGGAAGAGATCACACATTCAAGTGATTCCCAAGCTGCCAAAGTTATATCAAACTGTCAATGGAACAATGGCCTGACACATAATTGAGAGTAAATTAGTTTTCCCTGCACTTGTTTTCTCAGTACATCCCCCCACAAGAGGGTCTACACATATCTTTCTATTCCCTATTTTTTGAGGGTCTTTTCAATTAATTTACTTAATATATTTTCATCCCCTTGCTTCTATCTAGTCAAAAGGAGCTGCCTTCTTGTTGCTGGGAGACCAATTGTATTATCACAGTCATTCATCCTTGCAGAGCTCTCCCGGGTCAGTATGTGAGTGGCGTGCTGTGCACACATAGTTTGTTCTGCAGTGACAGGCAGCTTGTCCTTTTTAAGTTTGTGAAATAAGAAAGTACAAATAGGAAATTAGTGCAATATCATTGTTGCCTAATGAATCGTATATGAATGGTGCAGTATATATTGTATGCATTTAACATAATCAGCAACATCATTTAGGGGACAACTTACTGCTGGTTATTCGTCTTTATTTTCGTGGCTGCCGTATTTTGGAAAATCAACCGTATTTATTTATTTGTTGGACATCTGGCTGGAAACATGAAAAAACACACTGTGCCTGCTACACCTCCCAAATCCTTCAGAATTTCTTGCAATGGCAGATGGTGTAATAAGTAAGAGAAACACTTGAATTAAAAATACTTCCAACATGTATATTCATTGCTGATAAACGGGGAAAATAAATCCAGAGTTCCTCATTTAAACTACTACTCTCATGAAGTGAAGAGCCACATGCCAACCCTAACCCTCTAAATTGACACGGGTGCACATTGTTTATTTTTTTTTTTTTGCAGACAGCCGCCACCTCCGAACTTGGTTCTGAAAAGGTTTCTTCCTGATAAAGGGGAGTTTTCCCTTTCCACTGTCACTAATATTTGCTCACGTGCAATTGTTGGGTTATTCTTTATAAATGTGTCCAGAAATGACTGTTGTTGGCACTATATAATTAAAATTGAATTGAATTGAATGCTGCGTTTGCCCGGACTAACAACCTGTCTATGGTGTAACATAACCCCAAGTTAAACAAGGGTATGTAGATAGATGAAAGCATACATATTCAAAGTAAGTAGTGGTAAACTCTGATATTGCATCTAGTATCTCAGACTGATAATCAGTCAGCAACAATCAACTGTGTGGAGTTGGCACTAGTAATAATTATGTACATTTCTCAACAGGCCTGCACTCACAAATGAGGTGTATAACGTTTTGTTGTGAACAGATGAAAAGTCAATTCATTTTTGGTGCCAGCATGGGGAAGCATGTCAGCTCTTCAAGCCTCTCAGCTCTAAGGATTTAGGGTCGTATGTTGTTGTCATTTATAGCATAAAGTCCACCTCTCTAACATAATCACAGCAACAGAGTTGGCTGTGTCTTTTGGCATTTTTGTTACAAATGTCCAGTTTTGTGCAACAGCAGCGTCATTTATTTAGACTTTCTTTAATGTCGTGTTACTGCCAAATGGATAGTTGTATTCCAGTTTGAGTGAGAGCGCTGATGGAATGACATGATCGACACTTTCTCTTCTGAACTTTTGGTTTGTGTGGAACCAAATGTTATCAGAAATCCCTGTCATGCTTTGACTTTGAATCAGTCACAAAGGGAAAGCTATTTTCTAATTTCTACCTGGTTGTGAAGAAAACACCTGTGCAATGTGATGCAATTGGTACGATACCACTGCAATCTAGTTGACATATTTCTGTGACTCTCACTTTAGTAGAGCTCTTTATTTAAACAATTTATTTAAGCATTTTTGAACAGTTTGTACAGTCGCTGATCATTAACTAATTGCAACAATAAAATTTCTGGATTTTAAATGTATGTTTTACAAGATTTACTCTTTATCAAATATATACAAAAAAAACAGTGTCAAGGTTTAAGAGCGAACACCATAAAATGGAAGAAAATGATTTGTTGACAACATGTTTCCGACTATTCCCAGTTCAAGCTTTATTAATTACTTTTCCAAAGCTTGTGGGAAGCAGCCTAATGTGAAATCTTGTTGGTTGACATTAATAAAATTGGAAGGTGAACAAGTATTTGCAGCCAAACACAGACGACCTCACAAATGTTGTGACATAGAACAATATCCTATCAACCGGAAACTTTCTCCCTGATGACCTCTTTGAAGACCCATTTCACTGTGTACCAGAATGCTTTGCAGAAATTGACTGAAATTAGCTATGCGCCACAGAACCATAAAAACACAGAGGAAGGGAGGGTGGAATGGAGGAAGAGATGGAGTGGCTGGTGGCTGGGTGCCAGGTGAAGCTCTCCTGAGAGGGCCATGGGCACCGTGGAAGAGAGATTCAGCCAAAGAGCTTTGTTGTGATAAATCAGATTCACAAGCCTATTTTTACTCATCTATAAATCTCATTGGAATTTAAATTTTTTTTTTTTTTTTTAAAACAAAACTTAGTGAGTGTACGGCGATCAAGTTACTTGCTGGTGCTGCGTTGGTGAAACATGTTCCAATGACCATTATTTATTTCTGCTGCCATCCTGGCCTCATATTTTAATCTGCAGCAGATCTGTTCACTAATATGAGGGGATCATTAGGGAAGGACAGAGGGTGTGAGAGAAAGAAAAACATAACGGGGGGAGGGCGGGGGAGATGAGAGACAAGAGGCAATTACCATGCTTTGTTAATTGCACTTATTTGCACTTATCACGACAATTACAGGCCCCCGTGACTACAAATACAGCCGTAGAGAAAGTGAATTCACAAAGAACGTTTCTGGGGCAGTGTGGTGGTAAAAAATGGAGTTGGCAGTATTTCATAAACCGGTGGTTATGATACAATTATTCAACAGATTTAATCTTGGTTATACCTTGGATGCCTCACTGCAATGAATTCCTGCTCTGCAGCAGATGATCCATCAGCATGCCATAAAAAAATCAATTTACATTATAAAGCAACAGCTTCTCCAACAATTTGAGAACAGTAGTAAACTAGTGATGCATTACCCAAGCACACAATATAATTGCAAGTAATATGTGCGGAGCTTAAAGTCTTCAATAATAAAAATCACAAGCTAAGATGGCAGACAGATGATTGGTGGTCACACACAGTCAAGAAACATGTGCATTATGTACGCTGGATACATTTGAAATTTATAGAATTACACGGAGGAAACCGGCTAATGAAGCACGCAATTAATAGTGATGATCGGTACTTGTCCATAATTTAACCAACCCTTCCGCTTTGACAAGCACATTATTGATTGGCTAAGCTGAGTCGAAGGGGTCCACTCTGTGAGTCTGAGTAAATGATTCATTATGCTTCAATCCTTCATCCCCTCCCAGGATGTTTTTACATCACAAAACATCGATTAGAGATCATTATTTTATTTTTACTTGTTTTTGAAATAATATAGAATATTTTCTTTCTCTGAGCACAGAAAGGCTAATGATCTGTTTATCTGTTATCAGAGCATGGAGAGAAAAAAATCACTGCACGCACATTCGCTGCTGGCTTTAATAAAAATTAATGATGTACAAACACTGATAATTAATTGTGTGGCATATCTGCCTTCCTGCGGCTTACTCAGCAAAGGGCAAAGTTGTATGTATAATGAAATTGCCTTATTAAATTTACACTAAAGTAAAGTGTAGGTTCCATTAAGAAAGGGAATTTTGTTCAAGACAAAAATATCCGGTTATAGATAGAAAATCATTACATCATGGGTTAAAGTTAATCTAAACTGTAATGTATAAAGTTTCCGATTGCCACTAAAAGTAATCAAAAGATCATCTTTTATACATTGTAAAGAAAAAAATGAAGGTTTATACAGTACATTGAACTTTGGGAAATGTAAAATTAAATATCTTCAGTTTGAATGTTTTCCTTAGGGACATTTCGTCTGTCACCTATGGCTATGAGAGATGGACTTCCAGTAATTTTGAATCCGAGTTTGTCATGCATTAATGAAACATTTCTCTCAAAACCAACTTGATGTGTGTTTCTGTGTGTGACATCTCATCTTTTTCTACACGAGGGATCGCTTCAGGGCTCTAAACAGTTCAAACTGGAGTCGGATGACTGCCACCGTTTAATCCCAAACCAATGCAAAGCAGAAACAATTCTGAATAGAGCGTTGGGACCGGCAGTGTGAATATAACGTCAAACATGCAAAATGGTGGCCCTGCCATTGATTTGGAACCATCGGCAGAGCAGAAAAATGGATGGGTGAAAGATCAAATACCAAAAATTAACCAAATGTAGCCTTTTCTGTGAACTTCCTGAAATCCACTCTGCAAATGTAGCAGCGTGCCTCAATCAATTACTGGTGAAGCTACGTGATACCTGTCATTATGAAGTGAATTTAAAAGAACAAACAGAATAGCATCAGCCTGCGAGACATTAAGACACAAGTTAAAAAAAAAAGAAGAAGAACATATAATTTCATGCAATGGTTATGACAGGAAAACCATTAGTGTTCATTTTGATTGCCACTGGAAATGGAGGTGGATTATTTTAAAAGCTAATTCAACAATTGTCAGCTGCATGTTGAGTGGCAGGAGGGTTCAAAAGCTATATAGTCTGTGAAGTGGATAATACATATTAATTGTATTCCATTTAGAGAACGCCATGCTTGTGAAGACCAATTATCGCAGCAGTGAGCGGTTTGAAGCAGATGTCTCCACCGAAGTTGAAATAAAAATGATACCCCGAAGTCTACCTGTTGGTCAGCGACAGATAGACAGGTACTGACCCTATCCTCATTTCTGCCAGAGTTGGAAACGTTTTATTGGTAACATCACCCTGGGGCAGATGCTGCCATAAACTGGTCTAAAGAGTCCAGAACATCATTCTGTTGTGTCTTCAGTCCGATGAAGCAAAAAGGAAATAAGAGGTAGTCATTTTTAAATTTCTCAATTTATCAAGCCTATTAGTAATGTTTAAATATGAAAAAGTTTAATATCATTATTGCAGCTGTACCTCAGCTTGTTTTTTGGTGTTATAGTAGTAACTGTCATAGGTTAGTTTAACCTCTTGTGGATTCTCAGGGTGAAGGTGAACCATGACCTTTATATTTTGCAGCTTCTTCTTGAAAATAATTCATGCAACAGTTGAGGTATTTAAATGAGAAAATCCCAATGTCATCTCAAATACAATTTTGTAAAGTTCTCCTGGCAAATCTACCAAAACCATCACCTTTATCACCTGGTTACTCTTGCAGTATAAGTATGTAGCAGAAGAAGGTGTATTGAGTAAGTCGAAGGAGCAGACGGTAACAACAAGGGTGTTCTGTTGATCCTAGCAGCAGCTTTTTGAATCAGGAATTACAGTAGTTCAGCTGGAAGGTGACCAGAGTGTGGACTAGTGTGGCGGTGGTGCTGGGTAAGAGGGAGGGGTGAAGGCAGTTGATGTTGTGTAGGTAGAAGTATGCTGACCCAGTGAAGTTATTTATGTGGGTTTGAAGTGATGAGGAGATGCCCAGACCCAGAGCAAACGGAGTCGGTGATGATGATGGAAAGCTATGAGGTTTTGTGAGGGAAATTAGGGAAACTTCTATTTTGCAACTATCGAGTATCTGAAAGTAGTGGGAGAACCAGGATTTGATGATCTGTACAGTGTCATGGAGGGAGGTGGGTTTGCAGAAAGGTAGAGCTGGTGTCATCGGCATAGCAGTGAAATTGCATATTCTATTCATGGAAAACATGGCCGAGCGGGAGGAGATGATGAAGAGGATGGGACCTAGGACAGAGCCCTGGGGGACACCAGAGAAAAGGGGAGATGACCAGGATGTAAAAGATGTTAAGTGAATGAACTGAATATGAAAAGAGAGATATGATTTGAACCAGTCCAGATGTGTTTTAAGTAATCAAATGGAAGGCAATCTGTTGAGGATGATGAAGTGGGAGCTGGTGTAAAAAGCTGCACTCAGATCAAGGATGAGGATGGATAAAAGTTTCTTGTTAGCTGGAATGAAGAAGAGGTAGATGACTCTGTTAGGACAGTTTCTGTGCTATGATGAGGGTGGAAACCAGACAGAAACTGTTCATGAGGGTTTTTGTTGGAAAGGTGAGAGTGAATTTGAAATACCAGCATTTTTTTTTTCAAGAATCTTAGAAAGATTAGTTTGGTAAGAGGGAGAGAAAAACAGGAGCAGATCGAAGTGTCGAGGAAGAGTCTGGATGAATTTCTGTAATGAATTTGTGAGAACAAGGCCCAGATATTCCTTTTGTCAGCTGAGTTTTTTCTTTTTTTTTTGCTGAATGATACTGTGATTCAGCAGTAGGTAGAGTTCTTGTAAAGAAGAATATGGTTATGACACATTTGTTTATGAATAATGAGACCAGTTTTCCTGGAGTCTTTTCAGTTAGCATTCTTTGGCCTTGAATAGATGTAGAGGTGGTGAAAACCAGAGAGTTGAGCAGAGGAAAAATACAGTCTTGGTTTTTCGTGGTGCAGTAGATTGTGGAGACTATTATTATAGGGAGAGATCAGATGATCAGTCGGAGGAATTAATGCTGTGGAGATGAGCACGACCAGATTTTAGAGCTGTTATGTTAACACTCTTGATATTGCACCTGTAGTGGAATGAAGTCACCTGTAGTGTTTTACTTTTGGGCACTGTGAAGTTCAAGTTTAATGAAATTTATATACGGTTGGAAATAGGGAGATCAGTTGGTGAGCAGTTACAGAGATTATCACTGGAGCAGCAAACTAACCCCAGAAGATGAAATTTTGAGTGTGTTGAGAAGTTGATGTACTGTTTTAATCCAAACCTGTCCAGGCATGATGTGAAATCTTTAGTGAATCAGAGATTGATGTTGTCCATATGAAAGTTCAAATCTACAAGCAGGTTTATATCACTAACAGTGAGCAGATGTGAGTGAAATAGGTGGGGAATTAATGTGTTCATGTTGGGTTCAGGTGGGCTATAAACAGCGGCCACTATATTCAGAGTTGCTCCATTAAAAAAAAAAAAAGAAAAAAAAAGAAGTTACCAAAAAGTCAAAAACATTACAGAAAGGTTTCAACTACATTCGCCAAAAATGATCATCTTTTTCGAGGCAAGTAGCATTTTCACAACAGCTTGCAAAGTGTAAGCCTAAATTCAGAAGGTGGAAAATCGGTACTGCATGTACATGTATGTAACGCATGCACGCACGCACACACACTTTTTTGCATGTTCTACTTCTGCTTTGATTTCTACTCGCAGTTCAGAAACATGCATTTTAGACTAACAGGTCTGTCTGTATCTATTTTCCTGTGATGGACTGGTAACCTGCTATCACACCGTCAGCTCGTAAATGTCAATAGGTAAAAAAAGACAAGACAATTTAAGTTGTGGACTGTACATAATAACTGGAACACAACTTTGGTACATATAGATTTTTTACCTTTATCCAAGAGTTAGTTTCTTTTGCTCTCTTGAAGTAAATCAGGTAATTTTGAAGGCTAAATTGTGAGGCGGTGCTGTGTTTGATGGAGATGCTTTTGACGCGGTGAAGTTAATTCAAGGGTACCAAATGTCAAATATAATATGAGACGTAACAGTGCACTTATCCTGCCTAGTTGATTCTGCTGTGATAGAAATGGAGCCACACTCATGACGGTGGCGTTGGGCTGCTTTGATGTATTTGCAATGACGTCCTCATTATTTTTTACACAAAAAGAGAATAGAAGAGAAAGTGGAGAAGTGGAGAACAGAAGGGGACTGTAAGGACATGCGAGAGACAGACAGCGAGTAATAACCTTGCCGATGGCACGCACGTGTATGCGTATTTTCAGTACGAATGCGTGTGTGTGCGCGCGTGTGTGTGTGTGTGTGTGTGTGTTGGTGCCACTCGCTCAGTTGACATGGCCTGAGAATGGCCCAGCTGAGACAGCTTGTCCATTCCACAGTTTCTGTGAGGCCCC
>OMNM01001559.1:0-12912 GCA_900302745.1 Parablennius parvicornis
CTTTCCCCTCCCACCTCTTCTCGGGCTTGTTTGTGTGGACACTGACACCTCAGGCTGACACTGACACACTCCTAACACTGATGCCTGTCAAGGCAACATACGGAGGATGGCAGGGAAAGAGTAGAATTTAGTGTTGCTCTGCTTTCCCTGGGTGAATGTGTGTTTGTACTGCTGTCAGGTTTCTCTCACTTTGTCAGCGAGCCTGTTTTTGTCTCAAACCACTCTCACCACATTGACTTTGAATAGGTTCAGTTTTGCATTTTATTTCAATACAGGGGGCTGTGGTCTTTGATGGGGAGGATGAGACAGGTTGAAAGAAGGCTATACAGCTGCTTTGGCGAAAGGTTAAAATCCCCCTAACGTGGAGACAGACTCATTAAAGGTTTTCAGGATGGCCGGGGTGTAATTAAGAGCAAACCTGGCACAGAAATAGTTTAATTAAGAACAGGAAGGATGCATGTTGATCATGCGGATTTCTCACACACACACATATGAGGCAGCTGTAGGACTTCTAGCTTTTCCCAGGCTGCAGTAATGGGCACCTCACAAACATCAGGTATTATGTCCATTCCGATTATGGGATGGAGAGCTACATGCTGTTTGAAGCTGACAGCACATCTGCCTCCTCACTGGAGACTGACTCTGGCACCTCAGACAAGCATCTTATGAGGGATGGATTGGGGAAGCTGCCATGGCATATTTAACCCTCTTATTTTCCTCTTCTTGCCTCCTGTATAATCGTCTTTAAAAATCTACCTCCTGGTATTTTTTTTTTCCTTTGATACTTTGCTGCTAAATAGCAAAGTCTTTCTGTTTTTCAGTAGTATGAGAAAAGTTACATGGCAAATAAGATAGGCAGCCATTTTCCATTTATGCTATAAATTTCTCTGTGTTCTTTTAAAATGGCACACTCAATGCTGCGACTACTCCGGGAGCACAGGCGGTAACAACACGGCTTGTCATGTCCACTGGCCGTTTCCTAGCATCACGCTGTGAGGACTTCCACAGCCAATGCCAAGTTGACTCCAGCCAACCATGGCTTGGCAAGCCCAATGCAGCTGGCATTTTCCTCTGCTATCTCTTACTCGTGAACCCATAGTATGTGTGGCATGTTGGAAAAATCAAGCAAATCAAAGTCAGGAACAGAACTCTGGCTGCTGTAAATCAGCAAAACAGACAATTAGGTATTGTAGAAAGAATATCTGACTGTAAGGTGCTACTTTACTTGAAATTGTGCTGTTAAACTAACATTATTGAATATGATAAGATTGGTATACACCAAGAGTTTTTCATTTTTTAAATTTATTTTTCCTCATCTCTGCTCTATACCCTTGCTAAGTTACAGTGTTCAATAGTGCCGTGAGGTAGTGCATTGAGGAGGACATCTGTCATTGTCAGGATGTGGATGTTTGCCACTTAATTGTTGCAATCCTTTGTCCTCTGCTCGGACTATTGACAAAAAACATCTTTGGATTATTGGACTCACCGCCTCCATATAGTGAAAGCACATTCTTTCATAGCACCTGTAACAAAGTGAAATTAACATCTAACGTCACGTCTCTTTTACTCTCTTTGCAGCTTATGGACCTGAAGATGAATTCATGGTGGGCAAGACTGATGAGGAGGAACATCTGCAAGATGATGGCCTTTCCCTCGATGGTCAAGATGCAGATTACCTTTTCAATGATGATGAAGACGCAAGAGATCATTACAGCTGCCAAAACTCTCCACTCAGCAATGGCACTAACCCAGACGCTGGGTACGCTTCCCCACTCAGCACCACCAGTGATCAGCTGGTTGAGCTCAAGACCACTTCCTCACTCAGTGATCAGGAAAAGGTAGAGGACAAAGTGGGGGAAAGCACCGAGTCGGTCAACGGGTTGTCTCTACAAGACAGTCTGGAGAAAATGAAAGCCGTCTATGCAAACCTGATCTCAGATGCATCTTGGTCAAGCATTGCTCTGGACATGCTGAAAAGTAAACACGGGAAACATTTAGCAACTAGCAACAGCAGTGGAGCTAATCACAAAGGGAGCAATGGGTTTCTGAGCAGTCATAGCCCAGGCAATGTCCATGTGAAGAACAGATGTAGCAGTACCAACACCTCAGCCACTACTAATGTCACCACCAGCAATACCACCGCAAGAACAGTGTCGAGCAACAGCAGCAGTGGCAACAATATAAGTTCTGGCAGCACAGGAGGGTTAGCCTATGACTGGCATCAGGCAGCATTGGCCAAAACCCTGCAGCATACCCCGTACCAACTCCTTCCTGAGCCCAGCCTTTTTAGCACCGTGCAGCTTTACAGGCAAAACAATAAGCTCTATGGTCCAGTTTTTACTGGAGCCAGCAAGTTTAGGTGTAAGGACTGCAGCGCAGCCTATGACACTTTGGTTGGCCTAACTGTACATATGAATGAGACGGGTCACTATCGTGATGACAACAAAGACACGGAAGACGATCGAAGCAAGAAGTGGTCCAAGCCACGCAAGCGTTCCTTGCTGGAGATGGAAGGAAAAGAAGATGCCCAGAAAGTTCTCAAATGCATGTATTGTGGACACTCTTTTGAGTCTTTGCAAGATCTCAGTGTTCACATGATCAAAACAAAACACTATCAGAAAGTGCCTCTAAAAGAACCCATGCCAGCCCTTACCTCAAAGCTGGTACCCCCAACCAAAAAAAGAGCATTTCAAGACTTGATGTCTCCGAGCTCCCCAGAGTCTGTCTCATCTGGCATTGTCATGGGAGAGTCTCTCAAAGACCAAAAAGTGGCCAATCCCTACGTCACGCCTAACAATCGATATGGTTACCAAAACGGTGCCAGTTATACTTGGCAGTTTGAGGCACGAAAGGCACAAATTCTCAAATGCATGGAGTGCGGCAGCTCACACGACACCTTGCAGCAACTGACAGCCCACATGATGGTCACGGGACACTTTCTTAAAGTCACAAATTCAGCTTCCAAAAAGGGCAAACAGCTGGTGTTTGATCCAGTAATTGAAGAGAAAATTCAGTCAATCCCTTTGCCTCCCACTACCACTCGCCTCCCAGCACCCAATGGGAAATCTCAGCCTGACTCTCCATTGTCCCCCTCCAGCCCTGAGGAGAAAAATGAAGAAAGGCGAGATGAAGAGATAGAGGAGGAGAAAATGGAGGTCAGGGAAACTGAGAAAAAAATCAAAGAGGAGAAAGAAGACTCCCCTGAAAAAGCTGATAAGCCTGGTAAAGGCCGATCTTACCAGTACCTTACGGAGGAAGACTTGGAAGAGACGCCTAAAGGTGGGCTGGACATACTGAAGTCTTTAGAGAACACGGTTTCAAGTGCAATAAGCAAGGCTCAAACAGGAACGCCAACCTGGGGTGGATACCCCAGCATTCATGCGGCCTACCAGCTCCATGGAGCATTAAAGCCTACATTGGCCTCAAGTCCACAGGTGCAACCCTTGTTCAGCAGCACCAATTTGAAGGCAATGTCGACAGATTTAGGCTCTTTGATCCATTCGCCAAATAGTCCCTCTCCACCTCCAAGTCAGAGGAGTAATGTGTTGGCGATGGAGGAGCTTGTTGAAAAAGTGACAGGAAAAAACTCAGTCAAGAATGAGAAAGAAGAAAAGCCCATTGAGAACAAGTGTAGATCTGCAAAGTCTCCACTGGCAAATCCTAAAGACAAAGATGTTTCTGCCAACCCAGAAACCCTCTCAAAAGTTGTGAAAAGCACAGTCGAGGATCAGGCTGAGGTGAGAGGCAACGAAGGAGGGCAGCCAGAGAGCAAAATAGCTATCCAGATAAAGAGTGAAGTTGATTCACCAAAAAAGACTGTGAGCAATGGCTGCAGTAACTTGAGCATCATCACAGATCACTCACCTGAGCAACCTCTTGTCAATCCTCTCAGTGCTTTGCAATCGATCATGAACAACCACTTAGGGAAAGCTTCTAAAGTGTCCACGTCCTTCGTAGACCCCTTTTCCATGCTTTATAAGATCAGCAACTCCCCTCAGATGAAGCAAGCAGACCCCACAAATCAGTACCACAATGAAGAGGATGATCAGCCCATGGACTTGACAAAATCCAAAAACAAAGATGGAGGAACAGCAAAGAGTACTCCAAATACGCCAAACAACAACGTGAACAACACCAAGCCAGTTTTCAAAACTTTCTCTCAAGCGTCATCTCCACCGTTGAGGGAGAATGCATTGATGGATATATCGGACATGGTGAAAAACCTGACGGGCCGCTTGACTCCAAAGTCCACAACCCCGTCGTCGGTCTCTGAGAAGTCGGACATCGACAGTTGTACTCTTGAAGATGGAATGGAGGAGCTGTCTCCTATCCAAAGACGAAAAGGCCGACAGTCAAACTGGAACCCCCAGCACCTCCTGATTCTCCAGGCTCAGTTTGCTTCCAGTCTGAGAGAGACTCCTGATGGAAAGTTTGTAATTAATGACTTGGGACCTCAAGAACGGGTCCACATCTGTAAATTCACAGGTCTCTCTATGACCACTATCTCACATTGGCTGGCCAATGTAAAATACCAGCTAAAGCGGACAGGAGGCACAAAGTTCCTGAAAAATATTGACTCCGGCCAACCTCTGTTTTTGTGCAGTGACTGTGCCTCCCAGTTCAGGACTCCCACATCCTACATACACCATTTGGAGTCCCACCTTGGGTTTACCCTGAAGGACCTCTCCAAGCTGTCCATAGATTTATTAGATCAGCAGGCGGTCACCAGAATAGAGGACAAGACTTTCACTTCGTCCGGACTTTCTGAAGACGACACTGGCTCAGTTTATCAGTGCAAGATGTGCAATCGGACATTCGTCAGCAAACATGCAATCAAATTGCACCTTTGCAAAACACACGGAAAGTCACCAGAGGACCATATCATGTATGTGAAAGAGCTGGAAAAAATTGATAAACAATGAAGTTGGACAACCTTGATAGCATGACAGGTTACTGTTGCACTATAACTCTAAGCTACAATCTGTCATAACACATAGTGCCACAACCGTACTGAGCATTGTTATGACACATGCAAAACGTGGGAGCTTTAATGCCACAAACTTAAATTACTCAGTTAATTATTAGCCACATTGCTATGGTTGAATATTTCGGTGACAGAACTGTACCAAATTGGTGCAACAGCCATGGCACTATATAGTCATTGACCGATTGTTGCTTTTCTAATGCACTGCATCTCAACTGAGCCTTTAGGAATAGTCTGTTGTTTAAAAACTGGACCATGCTCTTTCTTTGTTCACTGCTTTTGAAGTTTTTTTTAAAGATGAATATATTTCAACACAACTTGCATATTATTTATGAGACAGTTTGTGCATGTTTATTTTTTTTATGTCAAGCAGTGAATATATAATGTCTAAGGAAATTTCAAACGTGACCAAACTGATATCCCTGTTTTAGCAAATTAAAATTTCGGGTTCAACTGTTTATATCAAAGTCTATGATAACAGATGATATTCTAAAATATTAATGTGATCACAGCACTTTAAACAAGTGTAAACTAATGAAGAAATGTAAGAGTAAAATGAGCGACATGTGACCTCTGAGTTTTAATTCCCTTGATTGACATCGTCCATAAATCCCACAATTTCTATAAAATGTTAAGAATCTTTGTTTCTCTAAAAAATATATAATTTTGTGGTGGTTCAACGTGTACAGTATTTGCTTTAGTAGGCTACCAATTTTGTTATTGTGGAGCTACAGTTGTAAAGTTAATGAAGTTTAAAACTTATTGTATGAATAATCAGCAAGTATGTATACATGTATGTCAGCATATCTTGCTCTTTACAGTTCAACATTATTTGTACTGTGTGCATTTTTACAATGTTATTTTCTAGACAAATGTGGTCGGGTTGGGGGATGTATAAAGCTACAGAATAATGTTGGACCACAGAGTCCTTTTTTTTCCAGTAAAGAGTAGGTCCCTCTGTGTGGTTTACATAAAAATGACTGAATTTACTGGCATCTGCTCGGATGCTTGGCACTGTACATAACATTAAAAAGAAGGGAAAAAAAATCATTCTCTAATGACAAATTTCCAAGTTTTGTCATCAACCCAGTTATTCAGAATGGCATTCTTTTATCTTCAGTTGTAAAATAAACTCCATGTCCTGGATTAAATTGCGGTGTTTGTGTGATTTCACGGCCATGTCCCTTCCTGACAAACCTGACACTCAGGAGTATTTTAGTTATTGTTGTCTCTTTCCTTTGCTTTCGTTTTCATTTGGTATGTTTTCATGGGTCACAATAAAAATAAACTGCATTTAAAGTTAATCAGTGTTCCTTAGTTGCCCGTTGAATGTAATTGTAGTTGTGTGCCTCACTGTTTACCTTCTAATAGATAGATAACCTGTTTTGGTGCATAATCAGCTGGTATCGGCTCCAGCCCCAAAACCCAAAGTCAGATTAAGGAGTGTAGCAGTAACAGCTTCTGCTATTTACCTCATCACATTCTGTGAAACTAAAACATGTAAATTAAGCCTGCACATAATCATGTAGTTATACTTTCAATCTTCTATGTGTCCACACAGCAGCTTTGTTTAGACATTTAGAAAAACATAGGCTTGATTTCAGCTTTTCTTTCTGGGTCATTGACCCTCACATTAGTCATCTGTGAAACTATCTGGTTTGCAGTAAGTGGCCACCATTGTGATGTTGGACTTTTAATTTACACTAAACTTCCCCTAAATCTATCCATAACCTGGTAAGATGCAGCTATATGAGGCAGCTCGGGTCCTGACAGCACTTCTACGTTCCTGAAGCAGACAAACAGCTGCCCAGATTCCCTCTGGATGATTGAACCAAACTGTGTCCTTCCGAGATTGACGGCTGAAATGGGGTCGAATCTGAACAACTCAGAAAACCTTCAGGGAAGGAACACTGGGTACAAACCAGCATTCACTCAACTATTTTCCAGGCAAGCTTCACTGTTATAAAGAGCCACCTACTTAGTGACAGCCACATCAAATCCCTGTTTTTTTTTTTCTTTTACGAAGGGAGGGGGGGTTGCTGCAGAACAAAACCTGGACAGTTTCCAGGTGCCACTGAGGGAGCGGCAGCTTTCCTGCTGTGACCCACAGCTACTCCAGCTCTGACCAATATGTTACACACTCTGCAACAAGTATCAAGGGTCCACCGCTGTCAATCACTCGGCTGGATCAATACGTCCGACTGAGACGGCTGCAGGTTCATGTTCTCAGGTGGCAGACGGTGCTCTGGGTCCCATGGGTGAGAGTAATGGCCGCTCTTTTAAGACTGGGCTTTGTCCTCGCTTTGTTAGGGATAAAGGGGGAAGCTGAGTCCACTGCTGTGCTGCTGAATCAAAACTGAGGAGGGCAGCGGGCCAGAAACTGCTCTAAAGAACCTCCAGAGTCTGTCAGCTGAGAGTTAGCATCACCCGGCTAGAACCAGCACTGTCCGTGAACGTGGGTAATAGAAATGTGGTTTGTTTACCACATCTCCCAATTACCTTATGAAGTTATAAACAAATGATCAGACCTGTTTTTACCATGACCTTACTGAGCTTTCATGATTTGTTTTAAACAAAATGCAATAAACACTAAAAACCCCACTTCTAATTTTGAAGCTTTCACAATTTGACTGCTATTTTGTTGTTCTGTTGTCATTATGCTTGACTCCTACAAGTATTTATGAATCGAGCAAACTTATTTTAATGCCGTCAAAAAAATAAATAAAATGTATGAGCTTATTTAATCACATTAAAAACATAAACCTAATCTTAATGGACTATGGAGACTGTGGTGCAGATTGTTTTTAGTCTATAGCTTTTATTTATTAATATTGTTTATTGGATTTTGTTTTCCTGAAGAGTCTCGATTGTAACCACACAAAACACTTTAGTCTCGTAAACTTTTCTGACTCAAATCTTTCTGCAACTTCAAATAACTCCCTCCAAACACAACCCATTTTTTTTTTGTCTAAGGAGAACCACAGCAATGATAAAGCCTCCTCCCAGTTGCCTCCGGGCTCTGCAATCTGAGCTTTTTCTGGTGTCGCAGACAGGAAGTAATGAATGATCCTCTGCCTTTAGGTTGGGATAAACTAAGGGCAGATTTGAGGACACTAAAATTAAATTTTCATTATGGCAGCATTCAGTGTAACATCGTCAGTGGCATTAATATTGTAGTGTTGTTTTTACTGCACATTTCAACTGGTGGCAGCAGCAGCTCTACAACAGTGTTTCCTGTGTGTATGAAGTGTTTTTATCTACACTGAGGAACAGCAATGACAAGAGCAACACTATTGCCCACATGCTCTTTTCTGACTTGTAATGTTATGATATGGACGCAACACAATTCTTGTAGTTTGAGCATTGCATAAAGCATAATGGATAAATAAACTTGATGGATTACTAAATCATTTTGATCTTACTTCTCCAAATATTGTTCAAATTCTATAAATTTAGGTCTAGAAAGGGTCCCCTGAGGAAATTATGATTGCTTTTCCTCACATTTACCGTATTACCGTCTTGTAGTAAAAGAGCTTCGGTCATTAATCCGCTAGCTATTTCTAAAGCCGCTTGTTTGACTCTATATGCCACCTTGTGGTGCAAGCTCATATTGCAAGACCGAACAAGCTCGGACATGGTGGACATCTCAAAATTTCTCTTTCAGATGACATCAAAACTGTTGTTTTGCCTTAGTCAGCATATTAATGGAGGCAAAAAGCTTGATATATTGCACAATGTATGTTTCAAGATGCTTGGCACAAACATTAAAAAGTCTTTAAATCTTTGACTTTGCATAAATAAGTAATATCATCATTATTTTTTCATAAATTTCAAATACTTCAAACTCCCATTTACAATCTCGACAGTGAGCTACTTATTATCTCACTGTAGCTCCAAGAAGTCAAACCGTATCTGAGATATGTGTATTCACATAGCAGCAGCTAGACAAAGAAATCTAACAACAAAGTTTGTTGAAGTAATTACTTTGTCTTTGTCAGAATGATAATACCTGTCACTTTGCAATAGAACTTATTCATGTAAAAAAAAAAAAAAAAAAGTCACTGTTGCTATATCAAACTCAGCCTTGTTTCTTTTGAACATGGCACATTTTTACATTCTCTTACATGTCACCACGTTGGTGTGACACGTTTTTATGTACAGTTAAATAAATATTATACTTCATGGTTTTTTTTGTGTGTTTTTTGATGAGTCCCAGGTCACTAAATGTGCATGAGTAATTTCAAATGAAGACATAATCCCCCTCCAGGAAAAGAGAGAAATATAAAACATTGTTATAAAAAGTCAGGATTTGACTTAATGGTTTAACGCAGAGCTAAGCTTTATAGTTCAGGGAGTGAGACACCTGATAAAAGAGGCCGTGACATGTCTCCACAGAAGGTATTTAAGTCGACATGCTCCCACCCCACGCAGCTCTTGAACACTAGCCTGAGGCATTTCTCCCAAGAAACAATGGAGTTTCGGTGCCTTGCAGCGTGTTCTCTGTGGCAGGGAAACATAAAAAGCAGCAGTGAGGAATGCAGGAGACGAGTCGCATACAATAAAAGTCACACGTGATGTCACACTGGGCCGGAGTGTATGTACAGAAAGTTAGATGATGTGTGAAACCAGGCTGACGGATTCAATGGAAACGCGTGATGAGATTTACAACAATTGTCTTTACGTTTCCCCCAGCAGTGAATAAGGCAAGAAAAAACATCAAAACTTTCCTTTTTTATTTGTTCATTTTGTCACATGCGATGATGATAATATTGATGTTTTTCATTACAATATATAACATGACAGTAAAGAAATGATCCCACATAAGAAAGTTATTACCTACTAAATAGATTCAAACGTTCAATGACCATTGAGCTTTTTTAATGAACCTCATTGAAATGAGCTGGTACACCTAAGTGTACATCCATTAAGTGTAAGCTGAGCTTTTGGGCCACATGATGATGTAATGTTTTCCATTCTGGCTTCACAGTGACTGGACTTGGTTCGACTCCATGCTCTGACTGTGAAATTAATTGGTGATGCTAAAATGTCCATTAAGCGTGAATGTGACTGTGGTTGTCAGGCTCTTTGTGTTTCTCCTGTGATTGATGGGTGACCTGTCCAGAGTGCATCCGGTGTTCACCCATATACAGCTGGGCTCGGCTTCAGCTCCCGTCTGACAATGTGTTGGACAAAACAGTGTAGAAGTTTAATGGATAGATTTGAATACTCTGAAGACTGCCGATTCTGCTTTCTATTGCCCGGTATAAAATATACAGCAGACTATACAATCTATAAACACAATCTATAATAGTCTTTTTTTTTTTTTTTTATTCATGCTTTCTTAGTGAAGCAAATCTACTGCGAGATTGTCAGGATCATTTAGTCAGTACATTAATTCTTGTTTTGTATGTATGGGCTCTAAAACAAGCCGTCCTTGTCTTGTCACAACAGTTACAAAGGCTCCATGTATGACTCTGTCAGGCATTCAGTGTTTCGTTTGTTCTCTCATGACTCTTGTTTGCTTTAAGAAAAAAAGGAAAAAAAACATAAAATAAATTGGCTCCATGTCATCGCCATTATCAGGCGAACAGAGCCTCGCAAGACAGCAGCGCACATCTGATGTTAAACAAAAGGCTGTTTATGACAAGAGGCGTCGTGATGCAGCCTGTTATCCATTTATAATAATCAAACTGGAACACTCTGAGCTGGAATGAGAGCTTCTGGTACTGGAGAAGGAACATCTGTACATCCATGAAGTATGACATGTCGGCGAGACGCACGCAGAGGCGCAGGCGGTGTTTGAGTCCCGGTGACACGCGTATCCTGTCTACTCATGCCGACAGTGAGGATTCGCCGAATTAACCTCGTCCGCTCCCGTCCCTTCCTGCTGCTTTTCAGTCGCCCTCGCGTTGATCACGGCGCCGCACGGCAACACCTCGCTTTCTCACATTTCTCTCGCTCGGCTCCACACGTGAAGGTATCTGGTAAATCTCTCGCTCTGCTGCAGTGCTGTGCACAGGGACAAAGGTGGCTTTCTCTTAAGCTGCTAGAGGAAGGCCTTCACTCATACACACACACACACACAAGTGGTTTAGGTAAGATGAATTCAATCAAATGTTGATGTAGGAGAAAACAAAAACAAATGCAGAGAAGAAAAAGTCTCATGTTTTCTTGAACCTTAAGCTTAATTTGGTGTCCAAGCTATGAGCTACATCCTGATTAGTTTATTTAACTTAATCATAACCACTACACATGAAAACATTGTTTCAAAGATCTGAATGGCTCAAATTAAATCAAAGCCGCAATGATGAGCGCATGATCTTGAAGCACAACCAAATAAATCAATATTTGATATGTATTTATGGTATTGATAATGGTGAATAGAAAAAATATTTAGTAATGACACAGCTATAAATAAAAGTAAACTATGAATAAACAGTACAATGTCACTCCTCTTACTTAGATTACTCTAAAAGGCTTATTCAAATCATCTTCCAAATAGTTTTTTCTGTATTCAAACTCCTACCGACAGATCTGAGATTGACCTCCTCATCAGAGCAGTAGATCGCGCCATCCCAAACGACGACCCCCTCGTCAGCGGCTTTTGACATCATCACACGTCAATCAGGAGTAAACCCACACACTTCTCACATAACAAATAAATACACCCGAGGTGTCAGACTCATTTCTTTGTGCTGCAGGCGATCTGACAGCAAAAAACAATATAGCACCTTAAATTTTTGTTTGAAAAAAAATGAAATAAAATAAATCAGAGTCGACGCCGGATTTGAAGAGAAAGTGAAGGTTTAAAATCACCCGAGACACCTCGTCATGGACAGAGAGTTGAATCCGATTTCTTGTTGACACGTTTGTCCCCGCCGAGATCTGCAGGCAGTCAAGAGCGTCTTGTAAAGTGTTGTGTACCTGTCAGCAATGAGCCTTGTTTTGGAAGATACAGACGACATAATTCATCAGGCCGAGCGAGAGCCTCTTGAAGAATGGAGAAGTGACAAAGTGGATTCTTTTGAGAATAATGACGGCTGCCACCGTTCTGAATGGATGGAGAGTCTTTTAGGATCTATCAAAGGCCTTTTCCACCACTGCAGAGCCCACAGGTGTGAAGCGCCACGCCATCATTGTTGTGTCAAAGTGTCTTGAAATACAAAGACATTTATGTACAAGTGTGTCATTATGTGCCTGCTCTTATAATTTCTCCATTTTAAAGTAGTTAATTGAAAAAAAAAAGTGCTGTGAAGAAACCACTTTAGACACAAAGGACATTTTATTGTTGAGCTTTAACCTTTTTTTTTTTTACATGAATATGGCCACAGTATTTCTTCCTGAGCAGAAAAAGTCAGATTCCTTCTTCTTCTTCATCGTGGATGTTTTGTAGTTATTTGAGTGCTTTGGATGTGATGTAATTATCCGATTCAGAGTCTGCTCCTGTGAAGGGTAAATCTGTCTTAATATTTCCAGAGTGAAATCTTGGCGCTGAAGAGTGTGTATTTGTGTGCTTGTGTAATAAATAAGGAACCCTGCGTGTTCCTATCGAAGCTTCAATATGTGCTATTTAGGACGTCAGAAAAAAGTAAATAGGTTACACTCGCGGTGCTGTGGTTCCCCCCGCAAATTCCTCATTATTTTGAACTATTCCTGGGTTTGGTTGCCAGGTTTGAATGTCAAATGTCGTATTTATTTCATCTTGAGCTGTGCGGGAAACCACTGTCATACGGTCGGGTTTAGACCCTTGGACAGTGTGACGAGTCTCATTCACATTCTGTCCAAACCTGACATCATTTGCATGAGAATAAGCCCAAACTCTGAAAACGTGACACGTCCCAGACAAGGGATCACAACTTGGCTGTCATATTAGGCCGGTAAATTCAGGTGACACGGATCCTGTGTCCTCATCTGGGCCAACCTGACAG
>OMNM01001560.1:1874-13236 GCA_900302745.1 Parablennius parvicornis
CTTTTCCTTTTTTGCTGCAACAGTGAAAAGTCATTGTTTCACAATCTCTTCAATGTTGAATGCTGTCTGATACGACTGTGTTTTTATCAGCAGCACAGTGTGTTCGCCTCCTCATCCGTACATCAGTCTGTGTGTGTGTGTGTACCTGTGGTGTGAGGTTACTGAGCACCAACCAGCAGCTTTCCCGAGAGCTGCCGTCGCTCCAGGTTGAGGCTGCACAGTAAAAGCAAACGGAAAAAGAATCCGAGTGAGAAGTTTCCACGTTTTCTGTAAACACCATCCAGCTCTGTTTTTCCACTCGGCTTCTCAAAAGGGATAAATGATGAATAACTTCCTCCGACTGAGGCTTCTTTGCTCTTACAAATGAAATATGAAGAAGCTCGCCAGTTTGAAACATTACGTTAAATTCGAGTGATCGCAGCTGCTTGTGTTCATTTAAATCGGCTGAATATTTCAAGGAGCCGGAGAGAGACAAGGGGGACACACTGTGAGAAGCAGAGCAACATGAAAACAGAGTTTGAGGATTACCTGCTGTGCTGGAGCTGCTGCCCCAGCCCCGGGGCAACCGAGGGGCTCCTCCAGACCAGGGGGAAGGCGATGGCTGCTTCTGACTGGCCAGGCCTGGAGGTGGGCGAGACAATTGGCTCTGGTTGTTGCCGCGGCTGGCTTTCCAGGACTTGTGTCCAATCGGCTCTGGGGGCCAGCTGGTCTTGTAGTCTGTGTACTTTGCTGTGGGGGAAACGGAGGCGACAAACACACTTTATAACAGCTTTATTGACTTATGAATGCAGCATCATGTCATGTAACAAGAGGAATGCATCTTCTATCTTTAATTCCTTTGTTTCGACATTTTCAAAACCAACAATAATAAATTGGCATGCATCTACAGATCACATATTAAGATGACATAATTGTGTCACAGCAAGAGTTTCAGCCATTGCTGTTACAACTCTACCTCCCGCTCCTCGTTTGACCAGCTCAATGTAAACCTTTACGACAAGATTAACATTCAGGGGCAAGTTTGATAACTTGCTGATTATAGTAGATATACAGAGAACAGCACCACATATGAGATCTGAGATGAGATCAGGATTGTTGTTTTGTCTCATTATGAACGTTTTCAGTATCCCTGCACCATTAAAGTGAGAGCTGTTATCGAGTTGTGAATTGTATGACTGAGGCTAAATCTATTCTTCAACAATCAACTGGAAACGGCATCGTCTTTGCTTCCCCCCCCTATTTAGATCTCTATGTTCTGACAAAGATTTGCGTGCACGTGGCAATACCAAAAACTCGATGTAGTTTGTATGTGAGGGCAATAGTTGGTGCTGTGTTTTAGAAACACGTATAAAATGTCATTATTCACGTCTACTCGGTTTCTGCTTTGTATATGAAATGTTTCCCCGGATGTGATCCAGATAATTGTGTTGTAAAGATATTTTTTAGAGAACTGCAGTTACTTTCCAAACAGTGAGCAGCACTAGCGTTACTCTAGTCTTCGTCTTTGTTATGGATCTACTCGCATATGTGCAGCACTGAGCGATTCAGAAAAGTTGAGCTTTCTCTTATTTACATGCAGACAGGAAGCGGTGCGTTTTGAAAATGTTGCATTAGGAAGCTACTTTCAAAAAGTGCGGTTGTCAGTGACTCCCAAGACTGTTATTGTGTAAACAAGAGTCCAAAATGCACCGAAAGTTTGCCCTTTTCACTTGAGATCACTGTAATTAAGGCCTAAAAGACGGCCATTAACACACAAAAGTGCAAAGTTGACATCATGAAAACTGCAAGGGAGTCAAGTCAAACGTCAATATGCGGTTGTGTGCGTGTTACCTGAGTTGTGTGCATTGTTGAGGGGACTGTCTGAGGCACTGTAGGGCCAGGCACCAGGTGAAGGCAGCAAGGTGTTGAGGGGAGGGGTGGAATCTGCAAAGACAACAAGCATTTTAGGATGACTACAGATCCCAGAAAGCAGCAGAGTAAAGGAGGAACGTCCTGTTAGATAAAAAAATAAATTACACAAATTCTCACCAGTATTGTCTTGTAACAATTGGTGCTCTGTATCATTGAGACTTGGGGATACTGCATTTCCCATCATACTCCCTGGGGTCATGTAGGGGTCAGACTCGGGATCTACGCGGTCAATTCCTTTCCACGGCACACCGGGCTGGAACTCTGAACGACAAAGGCACAAGGGATGGGCGGCGGCTCTGAGACGTCAAAATGCAAACCGCAGTGACACGAGAACCTCACCCAGAATATTCCTTTCATCCTTTTTGAAAACAATGTGGATTATCTCCAGTCGTGACTCACCAGGAGGCCAGCTTGGTGTGTTGGCGGGCTTGGCGCCCATCTTGCTGCCGGGAGTGCGATGCCAGTTGTCGCCCAGCCCGTCTCCAACCATCATGTCGTACTGAGAGTAGGGCGAGCCCCCTGGCATCTTTATGGGGGTGACGGGACCTGGGACAGTAATGGATGTTACAACACTGAAATGTAGATGGGCTAATTAGCCCAACATGTGATTTCACGCCTTAATCACATCAAACACGATCAGCCTCCTGCTTTCATGTGTGTCACGTAAATAAAAACAGCTCACCGTTTTTATGGAAAGCATTCTCGGGTGAGGAAGTGTCCGGAGAACAGTGTCCCTCCATCATCCATTTGAAACGGGACTGCTGGCTGCCGAGGTCCTTCATGGCTCCAGGGCCCCCCATCACGGAGCCACCTAGGTCCAAACCGGGAAGGTTCATCCCTGAACCATATCCTGCTCGGAAGAAGTTACAAGATAAATCAAAGGAGTTTTTACTACTAAACTGATTCATTATTGCTGGGGCCAATCCACATTATCAGTATTTTTTACTGTATCTGGTGGAAATACAAGTACTTTTTGTACTTTTGCCTTATCCGAAAAGATACATATTTATAAGCACTATATTGATTTTATTCTAATGTAACAATAATTGAGTGAGCACAGGGTTTATCTTTAAAATTGAGTATTTAAAATGAATTTATCAGTGTTTAAGACAAAAAACCAAAAATGCAATACAATTACAAATCAGAGATTAGCCAACAAACATAAAAAATGTAATTAGTCATTTCAAAGCAATTGAATCAGATCATAAAGTTTGGGCCATGTGTAGGGAAATCAACAGCATGGACTGATGAAGCTACTCGGATAAGAGAAATGGCTTCTAAAGACATGTGAGCAAGTCTAGTAGACCCGATTCGCTGATATGAGATGCCTCCTACAAAACAACACGAGGTTTAACTAAACCAAGACGCTTTTTGTATTCAGACATTGTCTGATGACTGTTGTAACTATAATCATAAGGTGCACATGTGATTCTTGCTTTGAAAAAAATCACAGGAATCATTCAAGTCGAGTTGTCACACTTTGGTTGAAATGAAAAAAATACACGTGAAGCTCCATGTGTGGTAATATCACAAGAGTTAAAAAGTTTCTAAATTTTTACGAATGACTTCATACCTGTTTTTGCCTCTTTATACATTTAGTCTAAAATTCAAGCTTTATTTATGTAAAAGTCTGTTGAGTCTAAAGTAAAAACCTTAAGTGTGATCTTGATGGCACATTCAAGAGGCACAATTGCTTCACGTTAAGAATGACTCACCGGAGTACGGCCCAAGACTTTTCTGGTGCAGGTCGGCCACAGATCCTGCCAGGCCAGGGTGTGGAAGGGGATCAGCACCGGGCAGTTTGGGACCCCCGAGTCCGCCACCATGATGGGAAGGGGAGAGTTTGGAGCTGCCGCCTAAACCCCCGACCTGCTGCTGCTGCCTCTGCTGCTGGAGCACCGCCATGATTCTGGCCAGCTTGACCCAGAAGAACAAGCGTGATCAGATGCAACGAGAAAGTGAAGAGGTCTGTGTCGTGAAACTTGTTGGTGTGTACCTGTTGAGGGTCCGCCTGCTGCCGCACGTTCGGAGTGAACTTCCTCTGGTTTTGCAGTAGATGCTGCTGCTGTGGCTGCGGCGGTGGCGGAGGCTGCTGCTGCTGCTGTTGGAGGAGGAGCTGACAAGCCTGAACGGACACGGGCAGAACAAAACACAGATTAAAAAAAACAAGTGGGAAAACCAATGAGCAGGCAGTGGAGAAGAAAAAGTATTACACACAGGGTTTATTAAGGCTTGTACTGACAAATCCAGAGTGTAATTTCTGCCTCCTCAGTGTTTCTTTGTGAATTTTCCTCCAAAATGTCTGTGCAAAGTTTCCATTAAAAAACCTATTCTGTTCTACATTTTCCATTTCAACAACCATTACTTAATAATTTGATTTCATAGTGATTTTTGTGCGTTTGCATTACAATAATTCATCACGTATAAATTTAAAACCTATCATGAAGGTTTAGTTTTTCCTATATTCAGGCTCAGAATCTGTAGACCTGTACTCAAAACCGTGCTGTAGCTTTCTCACCAGCTGAAACTGGATGTGAGGTGGGTAGATGCTGCTGAGCATGGCAATATGTTGGGGGGACAGCTGCGGAGGGAATACACCTCCCCCGACTCCTGCCACTCCTCCCACGCCACCGACACCCCCCACGCTTCCGCTGGGAGGGGGCATCTGCTTCAGCACGGAGCCTGGCACCTGGAGACAGACACAACGGCAAGCAGCCACACCTGTTACCACAGAAACGCCTGGGTGCTGTAACCAGTAGCAACTGCATTAGGATGAGCTTCTCTCCTGACTAACATCGATTCTCCGACATCTTCTCATTAGTTGGTGTTAACGAGCGACTCGACCCAGGACCAGGAATAAAAATGAGTCATTTCCTGGAAAAGACACGGCTTTTTCTTCTCTGGCAAGTGAAACACAATCACTAATGTGGTGAAGAGTGATTAAACACTCCAGGGACTGTATTGCTGATTAGCACATGCCTCACACACAGCATGAGAATGAAGAGTTTCATGTTGTAATAATTAATGTGAAATTATCTAAACTTGGGCAATCACAAAGTACTGACTCAAAGCAACCCACGTGACAAAAGGAGATGACATTTCTTATGTAGCCTGATCAGTTTCTATGCCTACAATCAATACCTTTTATGCGTTGAAAACAGATGCTAATAGGTGGACTGCTAAAACTTGAGATCAAACGATGCAGAACTTGGCGCTCGACAGCTTCTATGGCAAACACACAAACAACAACTTGCCCAAGCAACAGTAACTTTGGTCTTTAGTTAAAAAATGGCTTGTTGGAGAAACAATAACACGACCGTCAAAACTCCCTTTTCAATGCTTCTTCCTGCTTCTACCCACTCTTTTCATCATTTGAGAGCATGTTTATATACAATATAGCCAATGAACTGTATATATTATTATGTATATGTCACTTTGTTCTGATCCACATGTCTAAAATAAATTATCGATGCTAGGTATGAAACATACCAGCTGAAGCTGTGAAGAAAACTACTGTGAGTAGAGATTTGACTACCTGAGGTGACAGGAACTGATGAGGCACTTGTGCTCGTATCCCTGGGGACTGGTTCATCGGAGGGATATTTGGCTGATGTCTGGACTGGGCCATTCCTCCACTGCTGCCAAAGATGCTGTGACCACCCTGTGACGGAAGATGCGAAAATAAGGATTTTATGTCCCCAAACAGCAGAGACACAAGCATTTAAACCGAAGGTGCTTCAACATGAACACAACAACACAATGGGAGAAGATAATTTGGGGGTCTATTTACACTTGTCTTTTAACCACATGGAGCTACAAAACCTGTGTATGTAGATGACTGGACACAAACAAGAGGATCTTACTTGTCTAAAGGGGATAGAGTGGTTGAAGAGGGAATGGGACTTGTAGACAGTGGGTGGTGAGTACAGAGAGCAAGGAGCCTCCTCCCCAAGGCACCCATCCTGATTGATCAAAGGCAAGGTCTGTCATTGTGACAGCCAGCGGAGGACCAAATTGAGGAGTGATGATGAACGGAAGGGAAAGAATTGGGGGAGATGGAAGAAGTAGGGGAGAAAAGGTAGAATCACAAGAGGAAATAAATAGTGGTAACAAACAGTATGCTCTGTAGACACAAGAAAGACCTAACAGACAAAAACTGCTGAGATGGCGGTGAAATGTTACCTTGTCATAGTAAGACCCAGCGTCCCCAGGTACTGCCTCTTTGGGACCGGGAGGACGATAAGCGAGCCCTCCTCCTCTTCCTCCTTTTCTCATCTCTCCATTGTAATCAGGCATACCCATTCCCCTTTTCTCCACTTCCAGCTTCTTCTCCTGGAGAGAACCCGGAGCCAGGTCGATGTTTGGCCCACTGGAATCATCACTCTGTTTGACAGAGCAGACCGTCGTCATTATTGGATGAAACAATACTGCACAGACACTGCCCCAATAACTAATACTCCAGAAACACAACAGTTTAAAAATATCTTGTCCTACCAGCAGGCCCATGTTAGAGAACTGTCTGTTAATGGGGCTCATCCACGAGTCTCCTCCACCAGATTTCAGTGAACCCTGGCAGATGAAATAAATTCAGAATTTCACAACAAACTCACTATGATTTACATAAAGCTACAATTACACAAATGTTCCACTACAACCAGAGGGAAACATAATTAAGTACGTAAACATCAGAGATCAAATAAAGGCTGAAATTCTTCAAGAAACACACTGAAATAAATAAAAGGTGAGTGTAAAAATGACTGGTTCCTGTTTCTCTTCACACTGAGGTCACAATTAAACCATTTTCTTCAGGAATCTCTTCATTCCTTTTTCTCACCTTGTTGCTGGACTTCTTTCCAGCATGACTCTGCCCCCAGCCTCCATTGCTCCCTTGCCCCCAAGACGAGCCACTTCCCTGGGAGCCGGTGCTATTCCACATGCCGCCTCCTTCCTCCTCTTCCTCCCAGCTCGAGTGACGCGAGGCGGCCACAGAGCCATCTTTGTCACCCCAGCCATCTTGCATAGACTTTGAACCTGCATGGTAAAAGACTTTCAACTTCAAAATCGAGGAGTGTGGATATTATGTGACTTGCAGGTCCACTCAGATTCCATTTCACTGGCCTCCATAACAGACTATGTTTTATTTTACAAGTGATTTTCCTACCCGATTTGATGGAGTTTGAAGAAGGGTTTCCCCAACAGGTTGTTTTCCCTCCAGCATCATCAGGGTCTCCCCAGCCTGTCGGGCTACTGGGCTTCCCCCAGGCTGCTGTGCCATTGTCTACTGTAGGACTGGTTGGAGAAGTGCCACTCCATCCTGATGGACCTGGAGACACACATGACCAAGGTTAAGAGAAACAATTGAGACAGCGGCGAGCGGCTCGCTCCACTGCCTGGACGACATTTGTGGACAAGTCAACTTATTTGAACTGTATGTTTACAGTGACTAAGCAAAAACCTAAACAGTTGTGAACACTGACATGTTCATTCTTCTCCAGTACAAGTAGCCTTTTTGTTTGTCACATCAGATTCAACCAGCATAATGTCAAGTATCAACTTAAACTGTGAAAAGACGAGTAGACGAGTTGTAGCATTTACAAAAACAACAGAACAAGCAGCCGGCTGGCTGACAGTTTTTTGTCATGACTCAGTTTTTGCCTTGTTCCTCTCAATCTCAATGCAAACACATAACTAAGCTGCATCAGTTGATTCAATTACTTCCCAGTCAACCATTATTTATACCAGAAAACTCAGCACAAAGCGCTTTACATGTTAAAAACTTTTTCCCACAAATACGGTCGAGCATGGAGACCTGGTGATGAAACCCAATCAAATTAAAAAGATTTGCATCTTTGGTTCTAAAGTGACATCCATGACCATGATTTAATGATTTAATACATCAAACTGCAATCCTCGACTCAAGAACAAACTACTCTTTAAACATGCAGCAATGTCACAGAGCCTGGAGTAATTTAATGACTTAAACTATTTTTTCTTATTTGTGATAACAAGTCAATGTTGTTTTTGGGGATGTCTTACCCATAGCCGGTGCTTTTCCAGGTCCATGGCCAGTGTTGAAGTCTCTGTTACCTCCGAGCCCTGCAGGCTGCCGATTCGGTTGCTGCTGTATTGGAAGTCCTTGCTGCTGTTGCTGCTGGGACTGATTCTGGCCGTGTGGCTGCTGGCCAGCAGGACCACCATTTTTATCCCACAGGTTGACCGGCTTGTAATTGTAATGAGTTGGGTCTCCCCATGCTGATGTTCCATCATCGATGTCGTTTTTCCTGCTTATCGACTGCGGTGAGGGTTCCTCCCAGCCGCTTGGTTCAGATCCGCCTCCACCTCCCCCAGAGGCACCAGGGATGGGCCCTGAGGTCCAGCCTGAGCTTTGGTTCTGATTCTGGGCTTGAGAGATGAGTTTCCTCCCTCCGCCCCCTTGCATAGCCCCTTGGTCCAATGCCTGCTGCAGCTGTGGATGTTGATTACGGGGCTGTGATTGTTGCTGTTGCAGTTGTGCCTGTGGGCCTGTGACAGAGCCCGACTGGCTGTTTGGCATCTGGTGCATTTTGTTTCCTCCACTCCAACTTTGATGGGGTTTGGACCCCATGCCCCCAACGCCGATACCACCACCACCACCACCTCCTCCTCCACTCCCTCCTCCACTCCCTCCACCTCCCCCTGTGCCCCCTGCACCCCAGGTCCTCCGGGGAGTGCTGTCATCCCAGCTCCCCCAACCACCCGCACCTGAATCCCCACCTGAGTGTCCGCCTCCATTTTTCCTTTCATCACCCCACCCACCTCCACCAGTATTTGATTTGGACTCTTGCTCTCCCCAGTCCTTACCTGCCCCTACTTTCTGGTCCGACCCCCACCCACTCCCTCCTCCATGACCACCCATTTCCTTCCAACCCGAAGTCCCTTTCTCCTCCTGATTACTTCCCCAGCCTGAACCCACAGGGTTACCATGTGGACCAGGATCACCCCACCCTCCACCATTTCCCCCTCTACTACTGCCTTTCCATTCCTCATTTCCCCAACCTTTAGCCTCGTGGCGATCCCCAGTTCCCATTCCTCCCCCACCCCAGCCTGTATCTTTCCCCTGTTGGCTCGGCCCAGGCATTGCCCCTGACACCATGCCAGGTCCAGGTGTGGTCATGGGCCCAGATTGTGAGACGCCAAGATTCCTCATGTTGGGGCCTGTAGGTTGTGGAGCTCTCCCAGACAAAGACGCTCCACTACTGCTACTGTTGCTACTGCTCTCCCAGCCCTCTCCAGAGGAACCAGTAGATGGAACCAAAGAAGGACTGACACCTGGACCCATAGAGTCAGTGCTTAGGGTCCTAGGTTCCCGAGAATACTGAGAAACACCACCAAGAGAAGATTGGTGTTTAGATGGAGCTGAAGAGGACACCCCTTTACTCTGTCCGGCATGCTCATCAACGTCCCACGATGTGTTTTGTCGGATCTGTGTTTGGCCCCAGCCTGTGTTGGAAAGGACCCGCGGGTCCAGATCAGAACGATTAAGCAGGCTCTGTAAGGCAGCTTCAGTGTTGGGTGCCTGCCGGCGAGGACGACTGCCACTTCCACTTCTTGAAATTCCACCACTGGATGAAGATCCTCCCCGAGCTCCGGGTTCCCCCACCACACCACTCCAATCCCCAGTTTCACCCTCTTCTTTCTGATTGTCCCAGACTCTGGTTGTGGTGGTGGCTGTTGAGGATGAGGAAGCAGCAGGATGGTTGCCTGCTGTGCTTCCTCCACTACTGCTGCTGTTACTGCTGCAGGCTCCACCTATTCCCTCACCTACTGGGGTAGCGCCACTGACAACAGTAGAGTTCCCACCCCAATCACTACCAGAAATTCCTCTTTCTCCTCCCACTCCTGATGAGCCCCACCCTCCCTGAGATACCCCGGAGGTTTGACTACTGTTTCCCCCATTTCCTGCACCCCCCCAAGCATTTACCCCACTTGTAGAACTCGAGTATCCCCAACCCGAGGTTCCATTATCTCCTTCGGCAGCTCCGAAAGCCCCAGTGCCAGCTCCTCCTCCACCCTCCCATCCGTCAGTCCTTGAGGCACCCGTTTTGGAGTTAGCTGCAGGGTAAGAAGGCTGGCTTCTCCATGAGGAGGCAAGGCCGTGGTCACCCACACTCACCCCGCCTCCTCCCACACCATGGTCCATTCCTCCACCAATCCCATCCCCCCCTGCGATTTTTGGTCCCGCTGATTCAGTGTCCCATTTCCCCCCTCCAATCTCTCTGTCTCTGGATTGCATTTGGTGAACTTGGTGCTGATGGGCGCTTGATTGATTCACAGATAAAGATGGGTGACCCCCCAGCACCCCGACTGCCCCACCTCCCAGCCCCAGGGAAGCAGAGTTGTTGGCAGACCCTCCAGGGCCCTGGTGATGGAAGGAGGACAGGCCTCCTTCCCCTGTAGCAGCAGGGCCATCCTGCTGCACCAGGGCAGGCCAGGCCGAAGGGTTGGCATTTGGACTGAAGTTGGCACCTGGAATCCCACTGCTGCCATCAATAGGGCCACTGGCATCATGGCTCCCTGGCACAGCGGGGGCTTTGGAAAGTGAGGAGGGCTGTTGTAGCAGAGGCCCAGCTGTAGCTACTGCATTACCTCCTCCAAGATGACCCTGGGAGGCAGTCGTCCCCCACGCCACACTGTTGGACGACTGCATACATTCATTGGGCAAAGAGAACGAGGAAGTGGGTGAGGATTGGTTGCCAGAGGCACTAATGCTATTCACAGGCATTCCATTGTTGCCACTGCCCCCACCAGTCCCAGTGAAAGAAGCTCCTCCTCCATCGTTGCCAGCGATGCTAGGCCACTCCTCCAGGTCATTGCCATCAACAATCACCTTCTCCCTGCCCTGAGAGGAGGCCTGGCTGCCTGAGCTTGCCCCCCACATGGAATTTGCATAATTAGAAGTAGTTGTAGAAGCAGCAACTGATGATGAGATGAGGGCCACTGAGGAAGCAGCTGTGCCAGAATCTGAAAAGCCATATAGCGTGAGAGAGACAATTTGGAGATCATTTAAATATTCTATACATTGACCAGATCTATTTATGCCATAAAGCACAAGTGACACCCACCTGAGACAGCAGCCATGTTTGCATTGGGGCCATCCCCTCCTCCGCCCCCTCCCAGCAGCATGGAGGACAGTGGCGGCTGACCCCTCTTCAGTAGCACTTTATGGTCCTGCTGGCAGCGAAATCGTGGCGGCACTTCTCTCGGCATGTAGCGCGGTGGCTGCTGAGGCGCCTGAGTTCCGCCTCCGCTACTTGCACTACTGTTTCCGGCAGCACTAGAGCCGCCAGTAGAGGAGGAAGAACTGGTGGTGGAGGTGGGCTGTCCGTTGGCCACTGCCAGGCGCTTGGCATTGTTGCCGCCCTGTGACGGGGAGGCAGCACTGCCAGGGCCTGAGGTGGCTGGGGATGGGGAC
>OMNM01001560.1:13256-43155 GCA_900302745.1 Parablennius parvicornis
TCCAGGGCTGGGGGAGGCAGAGCTGCTCTGGGTGGCAGGAGACTGGGCAGAAGCCGCCTTGGTCAAGTCTGGCACTGCAGGATGAAGAGAGGCAGTGGAAGGAATATAGACAATTTAGTCACCTGAGAAGAACTGCAGAAATTACTTTGATGAAAACTATGAAAGAGGGAAGGAGATATGTAAGGTGGACTGTTTGTGGAGATTTTATGTTCACACGAACCAACGCAACAGATTAAGTTGACTAATATCACTAATATAATAACTAATATAAGAAATTAAGACCTTATCGCCACTTTAAGTTGTTGTTAGCAATACATCTTTAACAGTTGTAGTTAACAATTTACTAGAAATGAGGTAAGCTGAGAAGGAATAAAAATCAAAAGAATGATTAAACCAGAGGCAGGTTTATTGACATTCCCCTCAGTCACAAGTAACAACAGCTATTCAAGGAAAACTGGCAGAAAATAAGAACTTATTAAATGCTACTTTAAGTATGGTGCTAACCTCACTTTAATGACATCTTTGACAATCAAAGCGTGATCATAACAATCTGTATTTAGTTTTATTAGTAAGCTACACAGATATCTAAACACGGAATTGTAGCTCCGCCCTTCCAAATGCATGTGTGCTCCCGCAGCAGGGGATACAATTTCTATTGGGGGTAACTACTTTGAAACGATACCGGCCGCGGTGACGCCCCGGCACTGGAGCACACTCTGGCAGCACAAGGAGGTTGGCACCGGTCCGCAACTTCCGCGTTTCAGGCGAGAGAGTGGACGTGATGCTCGGACCAGCTGTCCCGGTGCCCAACGTCCTCACACGGTGCGCAGCCCCGGTGTCCCGGCACCTTCGGTGCACCGTGTGAGATTAATTTTGTCATTGCATGCGCCAACAGTCACTGCGGCCAGCCGGCGCTCACATGGCCACGAGGCGAGCTAGCTCCGAAAACGCAACCGGTTCAAAGCGTATGTAATTTAATACCTGATAGACCCACGATTAAGACTTTAATACTTTTAAAGGCCTTATTTTTCCCACAGTTGATTTATCAACTTGTAATACCTTTTTTAAGACCCCGCGGACACCCTGTAATATCAAGTCTTAAATTAAATCAAATGTGTTAATGCATGTTTCTTATATCTTATTTATGAGGAATACATCATATAATCTAATCAAACAGATATCCATCTGAGAACAAACATATAAATCGTTTGCAAACATTATGATTGTAACTGTGCCAGAGAAATTGCATTTTAATGAAGATGACAAAAATACAAGTGTTCCAATTAAGCTCTTACTGCTGCTTACCTTTGTTTTTCTGCTCCGTTACCTAAAAAAATAAAGAAAATAAAACACACGAGTTACTCGGAAAGACAGCACAATAAAACTTTTTTTATGTCAAGAGAAAAACTGCAATATGTATAATTGTATTATTTGTTTTTGTTCATGTTCTGAACATCTTGTTTCTGCCATCATCGCAAATGAGAACCAGTTCTCAATTGACCTGCCCGATAAATTAAACGCTAGACGATTATGATTACTATGTACTGTTTACAACAGGAATTACTCTTATTTTTGATTTTATATTGGGCTCAATTACATTTTGTAAAATTGCACTTAATGAAGATGTTTCACCAAATAAAAGGAACAGCATGAGGTACTTTTTCAAATAGTAATCCATTTCAAATTGACTTGACTGTGATTTTTCACCACTATGCCATCACCCAAAATAAATTCTCTGAGATAAATTTGATCAACTACGTCAAAGTTTGAAGTAAAAATATATATTTTTTAAAGTTAATTCAATACACACGTTACTGACATTCTCATACATTCAAATATTGGGCCAAAATGCTATCTGGTAGTAAATAGTGAACGCCAACTGTTACCAGAAACTGCAACTGAAACAGACATAAGATATACATAGAAAGAAGACTCCAATCTAAATACATTCCAGTTAGCTATGACAGGACATCATGTTGTTTAACACAGTAATGAAAACTGAGGCTGCTTTCACACGGGGATAGTTTGTTTGTTTGTTTGTTTGTGGCGCTCTCACCAGAAACAGACGTTGACTAGGAATGAAAAAGTACAAGACGAAAAGCCAGCTCACTGCTTGGCCAGAACTGAAAAGGACATCCATCCCATTCACTTCTACTTTCATATGCAAACCACACTGCTATTTCATGGGAAGCTGTCCAGTATGAGCTGTCTGGTGTGTTAAACCTGTATATGAAAAGAATGCAGTAGTAACAAAAAAGATGGCGGTGAGTGAAAGGAAGCGATGTGCTACTGTGGTTACCAGTTTTACTTTCTGTACCTGGTCTGCTAAATAGTGTGCCGGCATGTCAAACAAACCACATCAGGGTTGACTTGAATGTAAAAAGAGTTCCTCGTTTTCAAGCGGATTAAATGAAGCGGACTACACGAGGAAGTAAAGTCTGGTCTCCTTGAAGAGGACAAAAGAGCGCTCCCCTGATAGAACCATGAAGGCTGAAATATGCTCTACGCAAAGATGGTTCTGTCAATTTCTAGGGAGCTTACAGATACGTGGCAAGAAGAGTAATACCATTGACGGCCTGTGCGGCAGTGTAGTGCAGAACAGCTCAGGTATGAAACAAAGATGACAACGTAGCTTAGAAGACAGTAGAAAACGACAATCCTTTGAACAGAGACTGTGAGATACATACAAGGATCCAAGCACATCCGTGACATTACCTTAAATAGACGATGAAGCTTCAGATAATTATGTTAATAGTTTCTAAACGTCTTCACCAGCAAACTTGAAATCATAAGGCAACAAATTATCCCTCAAAATCAAATCCTACCATGAAGATAAATACTTGTATCAGCAGCTTTAATCTTGTTTCATGTATGTTTGGATTAGAATGTTGTCCCACATTAAACTAACAACATGCACTGTCCTCTAGTGGATGTATCGATTACCAACATCAACGTAAGACGCATGACAAGGTTTGAAAAGCACATTGCAATTTATGTGCAAAAAGGATACATATCTGGACATACGTTTTTCACCAGTTTCACTTGATATATGTCACCAGAAAGAAAAAGCTACACAGTAAAATATAAACTTATTGAGCAAGAATCAACGGTCAAAGAAAACAGCGTGAAACTGCTGATTGAAAAAACAGCTGTTTATACCTGAATATGTTTGAGTAAAAAAACAGGAACAAACACTTCCTCTGTTTATTCAGTAAGCACATCAACTCAATATTATGCTACCCTCTCCACAAAAAATTATTAAAAAAAATCCTCTATAAGCCTAACTGTGTGATCCAGTCATGCCTGGCTGCGGTCAAGTTAATAAATATCAAATGTAACGATCAGGCATTCACGAAACCATCCAATTCAAAAATGTTGCCAAAATGGAGAAAAAGAGTTCATCACTTCAGACTCGCTCAGTTAATTTCCTTCTTTGAGTCATTCGTGAGTTTTTCATGAAATGCATTTGCAGCACAAATGGTATTGGAATAATTTTAAATACTTAACAAATGCATAAACATTTTCTTAATGCAGGGGTTTCAGAGCTTTCAGACAAATCTGCATCATCATCATCATCCTATTGACAGCACGGCATACAAGGCCTGTCTCAAAAAGTCTTTCTTTTTTACAATTCTGTTTTTGCTGTGAGTCACAGAACTTACATTTAGGTTGTGTTTATTTCCTCTTCAGGAGCAGCTCATAATTAAATTTATCAGTCAGTTTTTTGCTGCAAGATATTAGTGAAAAATTAGATAAAGTCATTGAGTATTGTGACTGTGATACGACTCATATATATGATGCTGATGTTTTTGTACTTTGTGATTTGTGCTTCCAAATAAGAGTGTCCTTTGTCTTTTGGACCTAATATTAACCAGACACAACTGAGCCACCTTTGTTTTTCTTTTTTTTGATCATGTGTGTCTGCAGTTTCCACCAACAGTCTTTGAGAAGCTGAGCAGTTTGCTGACTTGGTTAATTTCATATATTTCGAGATCAGAATGCTACATCTGATTGCTAAATGCGTTAACACATACACAAGAAATAAGGGTGCAGGTAAAATTGTTTTATTACAGTTCAGGAGCTCGTATAGATATATTGGGATAACAATACAATTGGGATAATCTGTGCTATCACAACAAGGCTCCAATCATCACTCCAAAAATGCCTGTTTATTCGACTCCTCTTGTCTCATGTGGAGATGCACTCTTATTACCAGGTGTGAAATCAGTTTCTATGATAGCCCAAAATATACATTAACAAACAGTGTATTACTCAACTAAGCTTTTCCATCATAAAACAGGTATTTCAGGACCAGTCATACTCCTCTGGAAATACAAACTGACAAATTGGACTCGCTCACCTTCTGAGAGGCTTCCCTTTTTCTTTTGTCGTCTTTTTTCCTTTTCTTGTCTTCCATGAACTACTGCTCCTGTCCAGATACCAGTCTTCTCTGGAGAAGATAAGACAAATTCATCAGAATGCAATCTCACAATGGTCATTTAAAAAAATAAGTGAGGATGTTTTTAAGCAAAAAGACTTTATGGAGAGTGCATCTACAATCCAAGAGTGAACAAGTGTGACGTCACAGCAAAATAATTACTCCTGTCATTAGACTGCAGATCACAGTGAAAATTGTCTTAATTGGCGAGATCCAACAGGGTAAAGAATGAAAAATGGGTGACACAAATTTTAAAATGTTCATGACACCGAGGAGACCAAAGGGATTGGACTCTTTACCAGCTTTGACTCAAGAAATATGCGATTAAATAACAGAACATAACGCAGAAAGCTTATAATGAGATGCCTGTTGGATTGCAACCCGTCAGGTCTCCAGGTAGCATCCACTAAATAAATCCCACCACAAAGAATCATCAGGCATACAACTAACTGTGCAAAACCAAACATGTAAATCCATGAAGTAGCTCCCAAAAAACCATTTGCTCTCTCAATGAATGATCAAAAGGATTTTCAAGTGTAAAGGGCAAATGTCACAATTCAACACTGATCTTATTCATAAACATAAAGATTTGGGTCTTGTTTGATACTGACCTCTAATGCTTTGGTGTTAGACCAATAAAAGGTTTATAACATGCAAAAATCAACGTTTATTATACTGTCACCACACTGCAATGCATACAGGAAATGCGTATATTTAAGACATTTGTGTATCACAGTGTGGAATTATCTGAAATCATACCTGATGCCTGCAGCAGGTTGATTCAGCTTAGAAAGACACTGTTTATCAAATGGAAAAACGGAGAGCTGATGGTTTTCTGTGCCTTGATGCCGGGCTGTGGCGCCTGTTTAGTTTCGTTTCTGCTCGCTGTCGCCAACAGCTACCAGACAGGAAAATCTGAAATCCTCTCAAGTGGAATGAATCCCTTATGATTTAAAATAAATAAATAACTAGACAAGCTCATGGTGTCGAGCTGTCAGGTCTACAACAGCTTCAGATCACTGATGTAGCATTTCCACGTCCTTCAGGTAGCTACAGCAAAACCACCGATGATTTATGCAACATTGGAAAGCGTGGTTTTAAAGATTATAGCAGATTAAAGTGTTCAAATGGAACTAGTGAGCCCTCACCAGTACATACATGTTGTCCAGCAGCTGCTTGAAAATCCCCCCAAGGGAGCGGGTTTTAACCTAAACACATCCACATCCCAACCAGCTGTCAACCAGTGTCATTCCAGTCTGATCGGCGTTGACTCCGCGGTGCTGAAGTGCAAACACACCGAGGGCCGAGCACCTCGGCTCGGCCAACTCACAGCCACAGACACGCTAAGCGACGTTAGCCAAATCGGCTAAGTTAGCACCTGACAGCAGCCGCAAGCAGCCCGCTCGATTCATCACATAGCCGGCGCAACTGTGCAGCCTTTCGCCCACCATCTCCCTGCATGCACACGAATAAGAGGTCCGCAAAAACGCAGGAGAAGGAGCCGATACTCACCTCGGGAATCACATAAGAAGAGGAGCTAGCTCGCGAGCTAGCTTAGCTAAAGTGCTTCAGTGCGATTTTTCTTTTCTATTATTAAGCTTTTTGAGGCTACAAGAACAGCGACGCCTGAGCGGAGAGTCAAGTAAGTGGCGGATGGTGACGCGCGTAACAAGCTACCTTAATAAGTACTAACGTTGTTCACGGTGTAAATGTTTGGCGGTGCAGAAGAAATTAGCTTTCAAAGCGCTGTGGAGTCAGTCGGTTGACGGGCGGCCATTTTGCTGCTCGGCATGAAGCGTCTCCAATGAGCAGGACGCTGCAGCCGCGCGCTGAGTGGCTGCTCGCTGCGGGGAGGGACGCATAAAAACACAGTCTCGCCCTCCAGAAGAAGGAGCGACTCCCTCGCGCACAAACTGAACCGAGCAGGGTGTACGCAGCGTTTCCCAAATGGGCCCGAAGAAGAGAAGAGTAGAGACAGATAGTTGCTCACGAGGAGGAAGTAGGAAATTCATTGGAGCGCATGTTGGCATTCAAGGTAAGATCTGGTGACAGGGAGTTTCATTTCTTTAAGCACACGTGACTGAGTTTGCACCTTCTGTCTCCAGGTGGGATATGGAAGGCGGTGGAGTCCTGCACCCAGATGGGAGGCAGCAGCTTCGCCCTGTTTCTGGGCTCGCAGCGCTCCTGGAAGAGGCCCCCCCTTGACCCCTCCGCCGCAGACCGGTTCAGAGAGCTGTGCACCCTGGAGGGCTTCCAATCCCGACACATCCTGCCACACGGCTCCTACCTGATGAATTGTGGATCCCCAAAAGAGGGTCTGTCAATCACAGCACAATCACTCACATTAACTCACCGAGGTACTGTTATATATACTCCTGTAAAAACACCTTTAATGAGCAAGTGATCAATCAGAAGCACAAAAATCATTGCACATGACGTCAGGGTACTGGAGCAGATCCCACCGACCATGACCAAGAGCAGGCTACACCTGGACAGGTCACATGCCATCACAGGAAAAAAACAACCACACTCTCTCACCAAGGGGCAATTTAGGGTCATAAATTAACCTGGATGACCCAGACTACACCCATGCACATGGCAAGAACATGTAAACTCTACATAGACCGGCAAAGCTGGCATTTGAACCCAAATTTCCCTCCACTGTTATACAGAGCAAACGTGATGGCAAAACCTACTATAAACAAAAAGCAAGCCCAGTCACAGCTGGTGTAAATGAGTAGGGAGAGAGCACTGGGATTTGGAAGAACAAGTCTCGGAGCGCAAATTATATAGATAAAACATTACTGCTTATCACATGTTGACCTGAAACCATCAGCAAAAAAGTTTGAGTGCAAAAAATATACAAGTACATTTGGAATCTATACATTTAAGGCACTTTTAACAAATTATATTGTGAACAAATTAAAGTGCTGTCTGAAATCCAGCTTGCCACAATGTTTCTCTCTGGAACATGAGGTCTAATGCTTTTCACAACAGAGGTTACTGTAGATTTTAGTATACATGCCTTCACACAAACGCCTTCATGATGTCTTTTACAATAAAGTGATTTTCCAAATAATAAAATAGCTTAGTTGAGTATCTCTGATCTCTTGGTGTTGTTATGATCGCTACTCTTCCTGAAACCGTGTGGGTTCAAGTAGACAAATTAGAAACAGTAGTTACTTTTATTAAAGAGTATTTTCTATACTGTTCAAGGTTATCTTTCCAGCTAGATTTGGCCTCCAGGTTTGAATTCTCTGACTGTACACATGTGCACACAAATTTCAACCACATCATCTTTAATAATGTTTGTCAGAGGAAACACACAAGCTTAATTATAAACAATGATACAGAACATGATTCGACTAGTTTTAAGTCTGAAACTAAATTGTGTTTTGAAATTAAAAGAACCAGTTATAACTAGGTTGATAATGATATAACACAAAATTTCATTAGCTTTTTTTTTTTTTTTTTTTTTTTTAAAGGACTTGCACAAACAGGACATTTTGGCATTCAAGCATTTTTGATGTAACTTGAGCTCTTGAATTTACAAACCTGGACAGCTCCAGTTTGGATAAACGGTACCTCAATCTTATATTTTAGGAGTGTAAACGACGTAAAATGTAGGGAGTGAAGGTAACAAATAGTTAAAAATACTCGAGCACAGTTGAGGAAAATCTATTCCAGTATTCGATACCTCACAAATGTATTGTTATGGCGATATCAACATGTACAACATGAATGTTGCTAAACACTGACTCAATTGTGATATACATGACAACATTTTAAATATGAAAGAAAAGTGATTATTCACAAATTATTCATAAAACCTGTGTGATTAATTAGCTTAAAAAAAGATTTTACCTGGTAATTAATGGAAATATGTACACAGTACAGTATTTCAAACAGTTTTTTTGTTGTTTTTTTACTTAAGCAAATAATCATCTCAGTTAAAATGTTTAAAATGCCTGAAGCTACTGAGCTCATATGTTGCAGATGCAGAAATAACTGACAACACAATTAACTTGTTGATGTACCTGTATTTACAGGAATGGCCCGACTTTGTATACAATGTGTTGCAATTTCGATTTTTATCAATTTCAAACCAACCACATCCATCCAGGTTCTATACCAGTTTAAGCTGCTTGTGGGTGAAGGTGAGTTAAACAGGTTAACTGAACATTTATAGCCGCAAATTGACCATAAATGCATGTCTTTGGATTGAATACCGGGATAAAATATATACAGATGCAGGACATGCAAACTCAAGAAGTATCCATACCAGGACTTCATGTCACCACCACACCACCCCTTTCTACTTCACACCATGACGTTTCCACCTCAAGCCTTCGGTTGCCCAGAGACTCTGACCCGCCCCCCTCTGGTTTGTGAACCTGTCAGATGTGTTTGAGAAGAGTCAGGCTCTGCTGCTGGACGAGCTGAGCCGCTGCAGCCTCCTGGGCCTCAGCCTGTATAACTTCCATCCCGGCTCCTCGCTGGGCACCATCACCACGGAGCAGTGTGTAGAGAAGATAGCGGGAGCCATCAACCACGCCCACCGGCAAACCACTGCTGTAGTCACAGGTACAAAGAATGAAAACATAATCCACATAGCCGCATGCTGATTGCATGTAAATATTTAACGTTTTTATTTGGGTCATTTTAAGGCATGCTTTTCTATTCATATATTCACAATATCCACATTTGGGCACGGTTATTCTCTGAACTATTAAAGATAGAAAAAAAAAGTTAAATGCCTCACTTGAGATGTTAATAAATCACCATCTCAAGTTGTTTTATTGATTAATGTCCACTGCAAGTCTGAACAAAGTAAAGGACTAAACTTGGCAAAAGTATTCAGATTCTTCATTTACAAAGAACAGATATTTATAATATTGGTAAAACTCAAAGTACATGTTGTGAAATTTGATACAAGATTTTTTTTTTCTTTCAGGGATAGTGACATTTTGTTTCTGGTGGTGGTTATATCCACATACACAATATTAATATTATGTTTGTCAGTGTGGAGACACCAGCTTTATCATTTTCAGGATTACCTTGAAGATGTTTTTTTTTTTTATCACAATTACATTTTTACTGGTTAAATAAAACTGAACTAAACAATAGCTCCAATTTGGAATAAGACAATACCTTATTTTATACATAGAACAATTAATATAACCTGGGTGGGCTTTTCATTTGTAACTGTCAACTGTTAAGATCCACACGCAATAAAAAGCACCAATTTTCTGCCAGTTTGATGTCCGCAACTGATGTTACACATGATGTTCACATTTTTGTTTTTCTTTCCATCCCCGTGGTCAGTGTTGGAGAACATGAGCGGTCAGGGCAGCACGGTGGGTGGCAAGTTCAGCGAGCTGAAGAGTATCATCGACCAGGTGAGGGACCAGAGCAGAGTAGGAGTGTGTCTGGACACCTGTCATGCCTTCGCAGCAGGTGAGTGAAACCTCAGTAAGTCCACCTCTGCTTGCGGTATTAACCAATATCAGCTAAAAATAGAAGTTTGAAGGCTGTGGGTGTTTTTATTTTCATGGTACCTTGTTGTTTTGAGGTCACGACCTGGCTGCAGAGGGAGGAGTGAAGGCCATGCTCGATTTGTTTGAGCAAGAAGTGGGACTCGGGTATCTCAAAGCCATGCACCTCAATGACTCCAAAGGTACGACACGGAGTGAAAATCACACATGGATCACTTTCATCGTCAGAACTCCGATTAGTTCAGCTGTGTTGTTTACATTAGTTTTTTTTTTTTTTTTCTATTTTCTGGCTCCTTCTGTGTCATCTGCAGGAAAACTGGGCTGTAACCTTGATCGACACGAGGACATTGGTAAAGGTCAGATTGGAATCACAGCTTTTCGTGACATCGTCAACGAGCCCCGGCTGGAGAACATCCCTCTGATCCTGGAGACACCCGGACGGTAAGAGGACGGCACAAACAAGACAGACGTGGTTAAGAAACAACAGTTTTGCGAGTTTATTTGAAAGAATGTCAATCGTGCTTGATTTAGTTTTCCCTCTTTCCTCAGGCCAGGATTTGAATATGCCGAGCAGATCAAACTTCTTCACTCCCTGGTGATGAAAAAGAAATGATGCTCGCTGGTAATTTGGTGTTTCCAGTGTTGGTACAGTTAAATGTTCAGAACTGACTTTTGTTTCTTTCTTTTTTTTGTAAATATAGCAGAGTAGTTGGATAATGTATCGTTTGATTATTACACGCCTTCTTCTTTAAATGAATGTTAAAGCTCAATTGTTTATCAGGCACGTGTCATGTCAACCAGCAGGGGGCAGCAGTGATACACAAACGTAAGCATTCAATTTGTCACCATTGTAAGTTGTATACTTGTTTAGTACTGTTTATGTCTATACATAAAAAAGGAGTGTGGTGCTCTAACTGTTTTTGACACTTTTTTTTAAAAACGAATGTATTTTTAAAAGAAAAAGAATAAAGTTCAATAAAATGTAAACCTTCAAAAACCTTTTGAAATTCTTATCACTTGGAAGAAATTTGAACAATCTGTTATAAACAAAAGGAGTTCAATCCAGAGGATTCAATTCAGTGCTCAATTGTCCTGTCTGTAAAGAAATTTGGCATGTTTGAGGTTGTGCCCAGTTCATACAAAACATGTATGTATTGGAATGCATGTATGTAATGGAATCCGATTGTTACTCATTATTGTTGCCTTAGAGGACCACACACACACACACACACACACACACAGATCCCCCACGTCCCTTCCAGCTGTCAAATACCAACACTTTGGTGCAGCTGTTGACCCCTGGGTGGACATTAATTTGCACCTACACTAACACCCCGCGGTGCGTGTAAACATGTACGTGTGCACGCAGAAAGGAAAACAGGTTTTTACACAAGAGGCTTGCAAACGCAGTTGAGAGCGTGAGTTATGATCTGTTTATCTTCAGATTTCTACACTTCCACATAATTGCAGAAGTAATGCAAACAATCTAGATGTTGTGTATAATGATGTACCGAATCATTAACTTCCATGGTGTACCTCGGCACAGTAAGGCAGATGTATGAGCAGCATCAAAAACTCTGTTTAAACAGATTCTAAAAAGTAACAACTTCAGTACAGCCTTTAGAAAAGTAGTGTGTTGTTCCTTCATGCACATGTATTATATTACTCTGCTTTGCAGAATGAGAAGGCAACAGGATCCTGAATGGCCTCAGTCCTGATCATTTGAGCGCCTCAAACATGTGAAATTTATGTATCGATGTAATTAGAAATAAAGTGGTCTATTTTAAAGTTCCTTTCAGTAGAAATTCCCAGTGCACAGGGACCTTTCATACGAATGGAATTAAGTTAGTTTTGTTTTAGATTCAGAATCAAAGTGTAATGTCATTTCTTCAGTGAAGCTCAAATTGATTAAAGTTTACAAATAGTTGATTTTAGCTTCGTCTGAAAGGCTTTTCCCAAAGTAAAGTAGAACCTGCTGAAGTCATTACGGCTCTTTTTGGATGTTTTTTTTATCTCAATCAGAGAGAAGCAGTACACTCAACATGGTTTATGTTTCACAATATCATGGATTCCGGGATGTGAACAGTATGGCTTTGGACTTACTACACAGACTATGTGGGAACGTCTTTGTCAAGGTTTTGGATGCGATATTCAGATTTCTTTCTAAACCTCCACCAGCAGCCAATAATTCACAGCCTCAGGTTGTTGTAACAAGCACGTCAATGAGATTTTCTATTTGTCTGCCAAAAAAATTGCAACACAAGTGTCTCCATGCTGACCAGGGTTCAGTCTTCTCAATGGCAGACGATATCCCCTGTATGTCAGCTCACAGACTATTTTATAGTGACCTTGAGCTGTGTAAAAAAGAGAAATCCCTAATCTTATTTCCAGCTCCACTTTTTGTCAGCTCTTGCATCCTTTTGGGCTCTTTACTGGTACCAGTGGGACTCATTTCAACACGGTGATGCACAATGTCATCTGGAAACATCCTGGGAGAGGTTGCACCTTAAGTTTCACTCGATATGCTGCAAGTTCATCTATTGCCTAAACATTACATGATGTACAAGTTTTTATGTTACTACGATTGCATTGTCATCCACTTCCACGTTTCTTGGCTCTGTTCTTAAACATGGTGATGTTGGGTCATACTGTTTATGACAGTCTCACCTTTCCTCGTCCTTATTTCACATTATCCTATCAATAAGGATCTCATGGGTTACTTGCTCTAATTTGTAGACATGTTTGCGTTGGCTCTCTGCCTCCTTTGTTCAAATATAAACTTGTTTCTAGATGGACTCACTAATCATTTTTGAGGTCAGACTAATCGTCTCATTGAACCTTTAGGGCATGAGAGCAGCACCGGTGGAGATGTCAGAGTCAAGGTTTTTTTTTTTTTTTTCAAAACAATTATGTGTGACAGGTTGTCTGAAGTATCACTTGATATGTCCAAAACACCCTGAACTTGAACAAGTATCTGGAGATCATGTAAAACATGCCCCTCTGATAGCTCACACCCTCTGTCTGCAAAAATAATCCTGACACTGCTGTGAATGTAATAACTAAATCAGTGTGACTCTTCTGGATGATCATCATCTGGTGTCTTTCAACAAGTTCCAACCAGAGTGAATAAAGGCCAGATTTTATGTATATTCAATAATGAGTAGGTATTTATGTTCAATCTACTGTAAATACTCTTGTGTGAGTCTTGTTTCCAGCTAAACAATCACAATATAGATTTCAAAGAGGTGTAAATGCCACAAAAACACAATGATTTGAGATGATTTTCCATCGAAGAATTTAGTTACCTTAAAGTTCACCAATTACCTGTATTGAGTTAAGTGTTCCTTTTCCTCAGCAGATAGCAAGTACAGAGGCTGTTTGTTTTTGGTTTGGGTTAATATAAACTGCATCTTCCACACTGATCTGTAGTTTTATAAACACGTATGTTGATCCCAAGACAGTTATGTGAGTCAGAGAAACGTCATGTCTGACATGCCTTCGAGCAGTGACAGAGAAATCTCATTTAACGAAACCTGAAAAAACATAAATAAACAACATAGCCGTGAGACTGCTGCGGGAGGTTGTTGATCGTCATCGCAGCTTTAATTACCTTCGTTTGTCTATGAGCTTCTCCTGGCTGTCTCCTTGCCTACTTGCTGCCATTATCAGATATTGCATTCCCATTCGTTTATTGCCAGTGGATTTGTGTTGACAACAATATCTTTCTGAAAATATAGTAAATATGTAATTTAATCAACATTTAGTTCTTGTTGAGAGTGCTTGAACAAGATTTAAAAGATTTTTGTCCAATTTGCTGATGAGCTTTAACCACCCTGGAAGGGAAAATTTCATACTTTATTCAGTTCAAACTATTAATCAGAAGGAGGGATAAATGACCCCTGTCAAATCATACCTCGAACACAAGTTAAAATCATAAAGAATAAGACAAACAAAGATGTCAATAAAGTCTCAAATATGTCAGTTTTTAGCTTTCTTTGAAAACTTAAAAAATTCCACTGTTAGAGTATTTTGATCAATGTTATAGAGTATCATAATAATAAAATTTTATATGGCTTTCAGTAGTTGGTTACATAAAATAGTCCTCCCGCTGAAGCAACTGACTGAATGAGTTTACGCGGTCAAATTGAAGCGGATATTGAAGCTGCAAAAACTGTATTGGGTAAAACTTAGTAAAGGTGAGTAAAAAATATATGTAAAATAAATTTTAGTAGATGTGTATTAAGACCTCCAGATTGAGTCTTGAATGAGGCTTTTTACTCAGTCGGGTTTTTTTTTTTTAGTCTATTCTGTGTTTGGTGGAAGTTCTTATTCACAAATTGCAGCACAATCCTCTGAAGAGAGGAGTGAAGAGGAAAGGCTGTGGGATGAAGAGCAGGTCAGAGTCAAAGGGGAGCCATCAGAGGAGCTGCAGTTCCTGTTGGATGAAATCCGACTGGATTCTGCCAGCAGTGGATGTCAGGTGGACCTTCTTTGAGAGCAACGTGGTAAACTTCGGCTAACCTGAGCCAGTCACTGTTATTTTCCACTCTTGAGGAAAGACGACCTCTCCGGATAAAGGTGGGATGTGAGCAATCTAAGAAGCAGACATGCAGACTGATGTGCAGAAATCAGTGCTGGCTCTATTTGATGAGTGATGACGCAGTAACGATTAACTTTATCAAGTCCCTCTTGCACTTCTCTTTGTGAGTAACTGTAAGACCATACAATAAGACTTCATCTATTTCTTTGTCTTGTTGTGAATTTTCGCTCTGTAATTAGCCTTCCATCTACCGCTTCATCTAAATTCCAGAGGTTTCATCATCTCTCCTTTCAAATGTTTCTCACCACTATTCTTTTTCATGACTGATGGACAAAGAAAAAGCACTGGACCGACCAAAGATGCTACTATACACATTTTTCTTCCAAAGACATTGTGCTGTCACCTATCCAAAGGTACAGAGAAAAAAGAAGGTATGTATTCACACCACCTCAAATTCCTAATCATTGCCGTGATCTTTTTCAATCTAAGACAGTGAGTCATTGCTTTTTAGGAAGATACATAAACTTAAAAGGCATCAAATTAAGAAATCATCAGTTTTCCTTGTTGACAAAATGTGCTAATTTTCTCATCTTGTTTGCTTTTATGGATCTGACTTGTGCAAAAACCTTTTCTGAGTACGCAACATTTATAAATGACGTAGCCCGCCGCACTGCGAGTCCTGTCTTCTAGACTATGCACGTTTTAAACTAGAAGCACCATGTTTTGTCCCTTTGTTATTGTGAACGGACACCAACCTTGCACGTCTTATTCTTGTTTACACGCAACATTGGAAACTCTGTAGTTTATACGTAATCTTCCGTTGGGCTCTGGATAACATCTACACAAAGTGTAAAGTGAGCGCGGGTCCAGACAGTTTGTCTGTCAGCTCGGCATTAACAGAGACAGGAAGTGGAGGTGCCTGGCCCAAGAATGTCTCAGCTCACAAATCCCACCCACAGGAAATGCCTGTCCGGCCTGTTTGAGGCTGCTCTGATGAAAAAGAAGTCTCCTGCTGGCCCTTTTCAATTTGTGACAAGAGGAATGGATGGCGGGTGTTTGAATGATGAGGATGCTGATCTCGGTACTGGCATGCTGTATGGTTTAGATAAGCCTCGGCCTGATGGTTTTCAGTGGCGCTCTCTGTGATCTGGTCGGGTCAGAGGTCACAAACCAGGGATACTGAAGACTAAACAGATGGACACACATTCCTTAACTCTAAATTAATCGTTTTCTGGTGGAGGCTTTTGAAGAGAAACACAGATGGGACTATTAAGAAGTCGTTCCATTGTCTGATTATCTTGTGACTCTTGGTATTTGTTATTCCTGCTGCGCTGAGTGCCCATGTTTTATGAGCGCTCGCCCAGCCGTTTCTTCTCCTCTTTCTCTGTCATTACATTGAGCTGCAAATATTTTCCACTGCAGCCTGAAGCCAGTGATGTAATTCTAAAACTTTTTAAAGACTAGCAGATATTTTGATGACTCTCAGTGTCTTTCCAAACTCTAATGGGATCTTTCTCTCTCTCTTAGGATCTGTTTCTCTCAAACTGAGAGCTGCTGAAACAAAGAGCCTGCCAAAAGTAAAGAAGTCTTAGACACTTGAAATGAAGACAGCGTTTCTGTGCTGGACCTCAGCAATGCATGAACTCATTTTACTAGATCACCTCGTGAATAAATACACCTCCTGAAGAAGGGGCGAAATGTATTCTCCCTATTGCTACTTCATCATCATGCCTATAAAAACACAAAGTAAATGTTTGGGTTTTTTCCCCCCAAATCCAAGTAATGCAGAAGTTCCAACTTCTCAGTTTTTCAGTTTATGCAATTAACTCTAAACTCATGCTCTCATCACTTTTATTGCACACCAAGCAGCAGATGTGAGTTGAATAGCAGATTTCTTGATGTCTTTAAGTTTGCAGGGTTGGTGCGAACATGGCGTGAATGAGGGTCAGTCCTTCCTGAGGTGCTATTAGGTTGAACTCTGACCGGCGGCTATGTGAACCTGATACAATCAAGCTGTCTGAACCTCATAGTACACCCAACCTTTGTCAATAGAAACATTGGCACTAACAAAGAGCAAGTAGATTGGTTGATGCTTCTTGGACTCCAGACTGAATCAGCCAATCAAATTAGTTTAATTGTAAAAACATAATAAATCACCCTTTGGCTACTCTGCATTTGAAATACAGTTTTTTTGTTGCTTTCGAAGCACCCCATGCACAGATGCCAGTCTGCGTTAAACTTTTTTTCTGCAGTCTGTAAAACATGCACTCCATTAACCTTTTTACCGTAAACACACAGACTAGACTCCCTTTTGATTTCCTCATTAATTTTAGCTGAAAGGCAAGGATCGGAGCGACTCAGTAAAACTACACTCTTCTGCTGAACAGCTCCGCTGGGATGCTGCATGCTTTTGGTCACGGGACGCTAACTGGCAACTTACAACCCGAAAACGCCGCTCGGTGACCTTTAGACAACTGGTTATAAACACGTTGTTGTCTTTTTTGTAAGAACATAATAAATGTCATCAGTATGATTTAATAACTCAACAAATTACTTTCAGTCTTCTTAGTTCAAACACTTTGCACCAAAACAGCTTGTGTCACTTATATGGTATAAGAGTGGAGCATTGTCTGCATGGGATGCTTTTCATTAAAGAGCAGGATAAAAGTATGAAGCGAATTAAAATGATTTTCAAGAACCACTGGTAAATTATAATGTTGGAAAATCCCATTATTTTTTGTTCCGGCTGCATTCATGTCCATTGATTTCAAACGGGTGTCTTTTAACTTCATTGCCTGCAAAATTCAATTTTCCTCTTGAAATGAAACTTGATGCATTCAGACTTTGGTGTCTGTACACTAAATACTAAATACTAAGATTTAGTAAAAAAAAAACAAACAAACAAATTAGCAAAGTACTAAGAACTAAAAGCTTAAGTAAAGAGTCACCTGGTACAAAATGTATAAACATATAGAGGTAGTTTGAGAGTTGAGATTGATAATTTACTATAGAAAATGTATGCGTGATCAGATGGATGTTCACATTGCAATTTTGATACAACTCATCAGACTCCAGCGCTCACATAATTCTAAGTATATGTTACACCTATCAATTGTGAAGCCTGTTTTGCTTTAATGATGTAAATGTTGATTGAAATACGACTGAGTTCAAATTAAAAATACATTACTATTGATTAAGGAGCAAATGTGAGGGTGACCTGTGTCTGATTTAGGAAAACAAAAGGTGATTTGCTCCATTCAAACTGCCATGTAAAAATAATCTGATATGTGAACAAAGCCAGAATGCTTCAGGCCAATGTCTGTCACCTCTGCAATATAAATATTAGGCCTTAACCCAAAATGCAACATCAAAACTCTCATGAAAGGTACCCCAGGTTAGACATTACAGTGCAAACACCACACTAATCACAGCCTTACTTTCTGACCAGCTTTTTGTTAATAGATGTACAGTCACGAGGAATTAGGTGACACAAGTAAACTAACACTGCAATCGATTCACATAGAGTTAGACTGCAAAAGAGAGCAGAGGTAGAGTCACGGAGTAAAAAAAAAAAGGAAAAGAGGAGGATGAAATGGAATGGGAAAAAAAGACTGTATGCGTGGCTTTTCTGTTTGTCTGAGCCAAACTCTCTAACCCTCCCCTATACCCACAGTCAATCTGCCATGCCACACACCAACATACTTATTCACTGTACAGACGCACTCGAAATCTTGCACACATGCTCCTACAAGCCTAAAAACTTACATACACACACACACACACATAAACGAGCTGAAGTGCTCAGAAGAAATAAGAGCTTGAAAGCAGGGTGGAGTTCATTCTGCTTTCTCAGCAAATCCTTTATTTTTGCACCTTGGCAGCAACAGTTCAGGCATCGTAACTTACCTTCAAGATATTTCATTTCCCACTGTGAAAAAAAAGAGAGAGAGCGAGCAGTGATGTGTGGTGTGTGTGTATATGTGTGCTATGTGTACTTTAATGGGCCTCTGGTCAAACTGCAAGGCTCTTAAGGCTTGAGTGAGAGTGCTGCGAGTCAAGAGACTGGATGTGACTATAAACAGAAAAGCTGGAAATTAAGGTTTTTGACTGGGACTTTGCAGGCAATAGATAATTTAAAGAAAGAAAACGTTTCTCTCCTCCTGGACGAGGTCACAGATCTATAACATGGAGGACCCACTGTGGTTCCTCCTCTCATTCCTTCCATTTGTCCTCCTCTTCCCTCCCTTTGGTTCCCCGTCTTCCCGTTGGCTCCGGGTAAGGAATGCTACCCAGTGGTGGCTGGGCATGCTGCCACGAGGAGACAGGCAATCACAGCAGCAGAGCAGAGGGGAGCAGAGTATAAAGCAAGGGAATATGTGAAAAAAGGCCAAAAGAAAGAGAACAAGAAGATAGTGAAGAGCAGAGAAATGACAGATGTGACTAAATCAGCGGATCTACGAAAACCAATCACGCGTCACTAAAGGAGAGAAAACTCAATGACTTCTATAAAAGCGTTTTTGCAATTTCTTTAAAGTATAACACGAATGTTCATTATAACTTTTTTTCACACAAATTTCCGTTTGGTCATCCCAGAAATCCCCACTGTTTAATGTGTCATTAGTTTATCATTAACTAACACAGAAGGATGCAAACACACCTTCTGACTTTAACTTATCACCATGTCTTCAGAACATGGGCGGTAGTTGAAGTGCCCAGAAAAAGATCCAGAGGATGAACATGCAAACCCACATACTGTATTTAGGCTCTCGAATCAATGCAAAGCACTTTACACCGTTCATCACATTCACACACCAGTGGCTACCATGCAAGGCACTCAATCCACCCACTGGGAGCATTTTTTAGGTTCAGTTTCTTGCTCAAGGACACTTCAACACGTGGACAAGCAGAGATGATAATTGAACCAACATCCTTCCAAAAGAAAGACGATCAATCTACTAATTCTTTTGTTGATGTCATACAAGTCTACACTGGCTGCAGAAACTTAAGATTTATCAGCATCCACCGCCAGAAAGAGGAAGTTCAGTAAATGTGTTTGAATTTATCCTGCTTTATACTACATAGTATCACTATACAGGATTGCAGCTAAATTCCATTTTAGTACCTGCCCCCCTCTTGTTTTGACTTATACCATATCATTTTGGTTTATCCTGAGCAGACCTCTGTTCTGAGGTTATTGTGCACCACAGGTACTGATCCAAGTCAACAAATACACAAAGTTGTTGCTAAAGGGTAGAAAATTGTGTTCAGGTGTTCGGAGTACATAGGCAACCTTTTGAAATTAGTTCAACTTTTTAAGACAGTATTTATAGTTTATTACGTGGAAAATAAGGAAACGTTTAAGTTCATTATTTGTAAAAATGTTTGCCTTTGGCACTTGTCAATAACAGTGTGGTGGATAAAAACCACCACCCAGCACTTTGCTTTCTTCATACATTTATCTCAAAACACCAGATCAACTCAGCTATTTGTGCTAATTTTGGAACAGTCTTCAATGTTAGTTTTAAAAACATTAGTTAGGAGTATTTTCCTGTTCCAGAAGGTAAAAGTCATATTTAAATCAATGCAATAGCAATCAACAGTGATGTGGTAAAATGTACCATTCCCATTGAGAGGATATTTCTCCTTATTAAACCTTTTTCTTCCGGACCACATGCTCTCAAATCACATGTTTTTTGTTTTCACACTTAAACTCACTGCTGAAGTTCAACACTGTTATTTAGATGCAACTAAGCAAAAGGACTAATTACAGTGAGGTGAGTAAAATGACACTGACGCCTCTGCCCGACACGGGCAAATGTTTTCAACCGTGTTTTTGATTTGCAGGATTGGGACTGGGTTCGTGCTTCAAGATAAGAGATCTGGCGTGTGTGTGTGCTGGTGTGTGTGAGAGCGAGTCAGTCATCCACATGCAAAGATTGCACAGGTCAGACTGACATTCCTCGCAACAGAAAGACACGCACACACCTACTCACACCAGGTCCAGCTTTGACCTCTATTCAACCGGGGCCTTGGACGTCACCGGCCGCTGGATTATCAGAGCAAACAGGCAGTACAGTTTATACAAGCCTGTCTATTATCACACCAGATTCACATGCTTTGACGAAAGGCTCCATACTGTCAGCCACACATAGAGCGCAGAAAACAGCGGCGCTCCTCCACATGCCTTCAGCTCTGTAAATAGCCTCTCCTTGCTTTGGGTCTTTGCTTTTCCTCTTTTTACAGCCGGTGTGAACCCATACATCATGAACCCATACATCATCCGAGCGTCAGAGCTTGCTCCTCCCTGACCTAAATGAGTGACATGGCTAAGGTCAGATGCTAGGACTTGCATATGATGGTCAGAAATTCTGCCCCCCCCCACCCCCGTGAGTATACTTACTTGAAAGGCAGCACTGTGTGGAAGGTCGGGTGCAATCTATCACCAAACCGATTGTTTTCTCTCTTTCATGGGAAGTAATTTTTGAAGACCAGCAATACAGCTATCTGCCTCTTTGGGACGTCATAATACATCTGACACTGATTAATCAGATTGATTTAGTCGTTTTTGTGTTTATGTTGGTCTATTGGCTGTTGACTGTCCAGTCAGCTTCCATCAAAGTTTGACAGCTACATTGGCCTAATTTACACTCAACACAAGTTATTGAGACACTGTTTAAGATGGATTTAGATTGATGTGCTCAACAGAAACACAATACATTCTCAATTTTCAGCATTTCCATGTAAACAGACATTGTCTTTACAAAATGTTGACGTGGAAACACAAAACTTCGCAAAAATTATTTTTTTTCAGTCACACCAAGGTGAAACATTTATATATTGATCTGAATCATCCTAGTCAAGCAAAAGGAACTTGGGTTGGTGAGGACATGAAATTGCAATGTAGTATCTTATTAAATTAATAATAGCTTTTTACTTCTTGTTTGCTGCAAAACCCCAAAGAGAACTGAAAAATAATATCACACATTTTGTAAGCATTCAAGGACACTCTTTGCTAACAAAATTATGTAATTTGTACAAACACTGGCACTGACAGTGTGATAGTGTTTCTTCACTTGATACCTACTGGAGTGTCAAGAATGAATGTGGGATGAGAGTTTTGAATCGGTGTTACTCTTGAGTTTGGTTTTACATCTCAGGCTAGCTTAGAGGGAAGGGACTTACGGGTTAAATCAGGAGAGGACTAATTTTGTCCAGATAATGAAAGTGTCTTCATACGATTAAAAAAAAACAAAAAAACCATGACGTTCTCAGCTCGGTGCTCCGTGCTTGTGTGTCCGTGCAGGTTAGAAGTTGCAGATCCACGCGCCCAAACGTAGCGTGCCTTCCTGTTTCAGCCTCACAGAGAGACATAAAGTATAGTCTGACAATAGCCCATTGTCCCGTCTCCCCTCTACGCTTCCTGTCAGGTCAGAATTCGCGGAAATAAGGACACAGTGCAAACAAACAGCGGCGGCTAGAGCTCTCCACCCTCTGCCGGGACCGTTCTGGAGGAACCCGACATCGACTCAGGGGGTGGGTGGTATCGTTTCTGCCAGGAAGCTAATCAGGGTTGCATCCCAGTCTGACAAACTTAAGAGAACAGAGTCTACATGTGCACACAACAATGCGTGTGAAAGTGGACTGACAGGGAATGAAGCAGGAGGTGGTGATGGGAGGGTGGAGTACAGACGGGTTGGGGTTTAAGAAACGAAACCAGGAATGTTGGGGATTTCCAACAGAGGTCTTTATGGTTTTTAGTGTATCAAATAGTGTGATTACTCTTACAGTGTGTTGGTTTTCTTTGGTGGGAAAGTAAACTTTGCACATTCTTAAGGTTTTGGCACACAGTCAAAACATGACCACTCTCATTTTCTGCAGCCCCGAGTTTCAAGTAAATGTTCCTGCTGGTTTTCTCATCGATAACTCAGAACGGCATCACAGGATGGGGTTTAAACTTCAACACTAGATTCGTGTAAAGTCTCAAAAAACCAAGCCACGCAATTTGATGGTGAAGTCATAGGCCTATTTGTGTTCATGCGGCTGCCAGAGGAAACTGACGTTGAGTGACAAACAACGGAAAGTAAAGAAGGTAACGTCTCTCATTTTCGACAACTTGCTAAATTGATAAGAAAAAGCCACGACAAGCAAAACAAACCTCATGACTAAAGCCACTCATAAAACACACTCTCTAATTCCAGGTTTTCTCACACTAGTTAAAAACCAAAACGCATCTGGTATCAAGTCTAGTAGAGCATATTTCTCATGGTGCTTGGTGCTCTCAAGACTTTTCACTATGGGGGAACCCACTGAAGCAGAAGGTTGCTCAAACAGATGCACTAATTGCTTCAGACATATTTCACTGCCCCACACATCATCCTTGTCCATTGCAGGAATTACACATGAAAGAAGTGTGAGCAGATTGCTAGTGGTCACTGATAAGGCTGATAAGCCTGATAACTGGGTGGCTACATGAGTTCAAAAGCAAAACAAATCAAGAATGTTTTTTTTTCCAAAAAGACTAAAGTCAACAAACTGCTTTACTTCTGAAACACTGCTTGTTGGAACTTCAGATGCAGATGTGGTGGAAAAAAATGAAGTTTTCAAAATTTTTTTCCATCATAACAAAACAGGGACCAGTCACAGCTGGAATACATTACGAAGAAACAGAGAAACTGATATATTTGGAAGAACAAATCTCAACGCACAAAGGCATTAAACATAATCTATTCTGCATTATGATTTTGAGTTCTGAAGAATACCAGACACAAATGCACTTGCACCCGTTTGGACTATCTATCTACAAAAAAAACAAAAAACATGCAAACTCACAGTAAGCCCGGCTCAGCATCATGCCTTGGTCTTCTGGCTTCTTGTGTGGTACTTTATATACTGCACCACCAAACCACACAATGACAGATTCAAATAAGTTAATTCCTGTACTAATATGTTCCTCCAAATATATTAGGATTTTTTTTTCTCCTGGAAATGGGTCTGAAAAAATTTGGTCTGTGGTTGGCTGATAATCAGAGTCCAATATTCAGTTTGGTTCTGCATCGAAAAAAGGACGGAGGCCTCAGAAACCAGAGGAGCCTGCAGGATTTGACTCCTGACACCTGACTGGGTCACATCAACGACAGGTGACTTTGTGATCATCTCACAAGGATGTCAAGAAAGTCACAGGTGCTGAACGATGTTGTTGACAAGCTGTTCAAAGGGTTTGAAATGCTGCATGTGAAATGCTTTGGATGGCTGCATGGCCGACGCATTACGGAAGGAGCGCGTGGAACCAGATCATAGAGACAATTGGAGTGAAACAAGCATGATAAGAGTTCTGACAGTTATTTTTATTGTCTTTATTTCCAAAAGTAACAATCCTGTCTGACTAAAAACATATGTCATAATCATGATTCCCTTAAATTAGCAGCAATATAGTAATCATATATCAAATCATAATGTTGTCATTATGTTAACAATATAATGTAATCTAGTTAGGTCCAATTTAAACAGTCAGCAAAAATGACTGTAGTTTAACCCACATGCCTCTGCAAAAAAAAAAGAAAAAAGAAAAAAAAGAAACCCAAAAAACAATACCAATAAACTTCTTAGTTACTAGTTGGGCCAGATTGCATATCCTCACATATCAACAATGCCTGCATGATGACTTTAGAGAACTCAAATGATCTGTGAACTTTACTTTGACCAGTTATGTAAATTGACTGCAGGCTAAGTGGACTTCAGTTTGTGTAACTGTCCAGATCAGAATTCAGTTTGCTTCTTTGCTTTTCCTGCAGATGAATAAACTACCATTAGTATATTTGACTGCAAGTAAATATGGGTGGTGGTTTTGAAAACACCACATTTATTCAAATCGTGCTAGTAATTTTCAAACCCCATTTCGTAGCTAAAGGCATCCTGAAATGGGGTAACGGGGTGGCGTGCCTCAGGTCCATTCGAAGCTCACACCCACATGAGCACACATGGACGAACACATTCAGATGCTGCCAAATCCACGGACAGACTGCAGAGGAAAGATCCGATCAGGAAATAGTCTTGATGAAAACAAGACATTTGGGATTTTTTTCCCCTCCCGCTTCTAAAATAGTAAAACAGCCCTCTTGAACACATAATTCAACCTGAATCCTGGAGGGAGAGAGTGAGCACCTGCATCCACTGCAGACTCCCCAGACGGACGTTTGGTTCCAGACTCCTGAAAAACACAGTAGCTGGTGTTATTCTAGGAGTCAAATTAGCGGACAGGCCGCTAAAGGTTGGAGAGCCCTAATTTAAACCAGTCTGGCCACTTGGGAGCAGATCAGGCCACAGAAAAAAAAAGGATTTAGTAACTTGTACTTGGTCCCCATTTCTATATGCACTTAAAAAAAAAGAGAGAGAGAATATCACTGAGCCAGAGAATTTGAATTTAATTAAGTTTGGTTTTGTTTGAAAACGAGAATTTGTACTCCATAAAAAAAAGTCTGTTGGCAGGCTGATTGTCTGCTTTAGTGTCCAAAACTCACACAAAAGATCTCGGTCCACTTAACGAATAGTTATTTTCTTCCTACTTTAGCAGCGACATAAAGTTACAGCTGCCCTTTAGATTGCTCGACATGCATTTATCTACATCTGCCTCCCAGTCCGATCAGCCTGTTTATGGATCAAGCAGTGGCAACACAATAAAATTCACCCCAAACAAAACCACTCCTGTGAACACACCCATTGTAAAAGCATGTAACTCTAACTTGTTACAGCTCAATTAGGGGAGGGGAAACTATTTCCAAGCCATTACTTGTAATTTCAGAGGGCTGCTGTTCATTACCTGAAAAAGTCTCTGCTCTGAAATGTATTCAAAATTATACTTCAACGGGTTGGCTTGAAAATGACTTCAGTCCTAATTGGCGGAGTTTCTCAAGCTTGTGCTGCTGGAAATGCTTTCACCATACCTGGCAGGCATTTGCACTGTGTGAGAGCCGCTTCCTGGAAGGACATCCCAACATTCAAGTCTGCTGAGCAGTCATCCTGTTTCCAACTCATTGCCTGCACACGTTCCTCCTCAGGATAACTCCACCAATCCACTCATTTTCTTCCTTCATCCTGCTGTCTCCTCCACATCTCGTCACGTCATAGAATGGTTTTTGCAGAGAATTTGCTGATTTATTGAACGTTTCAAGTGAAAATGCATCGTTTTTGTGTTATTGTTTCAGTAAAATTAAAGGCATTTCAATAAAGTTGCGTTTTCCCTGTTTACATGGAGACATAGATTTAGAAAACTTCCACCTTGAGAGCCATTCTCAAAAAGTTGTGTTTTCAGTGACTCCAAGCACCATTGTTGCTGTTCATGTTTTGAGTTTGATGAGAAAGCTTCATGTTCTTCTCTGTTTTTGATGTATTTCTGCGGCAGAATTACAGCATGGCTACAGGCCTGATATAGATACTGTTTTATCATGTTTGTGTACATTCTTGCAGTACACAATGCGTAATCTTGTGTATTGGAAAATCAGAATAAATTAGAAACAGCAGTTACTATTTTTTTGTTAACGTCTCAGTTTATCTCTTTTACATGTTGCAGTAAAAGTTACTCTAATGGTTTATTTGGACCTTGTGTTGGGCCTCTTTGAAATTAAATGAATACTGTTCTTGATTATTGAATATTTTCCACTGCTTTGTTTACCTGTACAGGGAAATAAACTGTTTCCCTTCTGTTTGTGCTTTCACACATCTGTTTCTTTTTAAAATTTAAAGAGCTCTTACAATGAGGAATAATTAGTGTGATACAACAACTTCAATCAAACTCATGACTAACTCTGGTTGCTCTCGCTTTGCAAGAAAAAGAAGTATCACCTTCGTTGTAAAGTTGGAGAGATGACTGTCAGTCTCTGACTGAGCCAGCAGAACACTTGAGGTGATTGTGGTCTGCTAGAAGGTTGCTGAAATGATGCCTTTAATTCTGACATGGTGTGGCATTATCTCAGGCAACAAACTTGGCTGAAGTGTCTGGATTGTAAACTCCTTCCAATAAAATTCAGGAAACACTAAGATAGAGCTGTTAACATGACTCCACCAGAAAAGACCAAGTTGGCCAAATTGGCTATTTTCAGTTTAGTTTGAACACACAAACATGGTATTTATTCTGTTTCCTTGCAATTTTACTCTCGTGTTTTTAGACTGTAGAGCTCCTCAAAGTGATCACGGCCTTCCAGCTTCTCTCTATGTGCTGGATAGTTCTCTGTTGACTATCATTCCACATCATGCACATCATTCCAGTCAAAGTGTCACTTTGACTAAGCTTCATCGTTGGTTGAAGTTGCTAAGTTGCAAATGGATTAGGATTTAGCAATAACAAAAAAAGCTTTCTGCATGTTTAATAAACGTTCAGGCAACTCACCTTTTATTGCTCATAGTGGCAAAAAGGCTAATAAGTAGTCAGGCTCAAACAATACAGCCTCAAATGTATAGTAAGATCAGGCTTTACAATGGCAATGTTAAGGCTGTTCTTTTGAATGGCTCTGAGTGCTAGAGAGTAAAGAATGGAGATATGAGAAAGGTTGATGTATTTTACAACAGCTTCTTCTTTAAGATCTGTAACATCTATTGGCCCAACAAGTTCACAAATGACATGCTTTATAAGAAGTTGGACTATTTATACATCGCAGACTGCGATGGCTTGTTCATGTCCTCAGGATGCCAAATGACAGAATACCCAAACTTACCATGAGATGGACTCCACCTGGATAGAGGAAAAGAGGCCAAAAACCACCTGGTGAAGGACTGCGATGACGGAACTGGAAGTGATGAGTCTATCGTGGGGCAAAGCTGTGTTGACGTCACAGTTAAGCAGCGCTATACGTGAATAAAATACTAATTAGTGCACTTCTGTTGAGGCAGCCGCTCTGATACCACATCCTACTCCTTTGAAATGAAAACAAATGTTGATTCTGAGCACAAAATTGGGGACAAGTTATCAACAGTTGAACACAACTGAACCTTCTCTCTCTCATAGGAAGCACATGGAAACATGCTCTGAGGAAAAACAACCACCAGACAATGCGGTGGAGAAACTCTAAGCCACAACGTAAATTACAGCGAGTGGTGAACAAGCACGTCAGACGCTGTCATTTTGTCATCGCACACCTACTCGGCAGGCAGCAGGACAGATCGGGGCTGGGATTATAGAGTCCGACGCAAACAGAGATATTTATTATACCTCCTTGCTACCAGAGGTGACCACACTGGGTCATGTTTGTCCTTGAAGTGAAAAACTACTGTCCTGCCACATGTCTTCAGATTGACTCGTCTTCCAACAACATTCTACCCCCTCCCATTCCACCTCATCCCCTCACTTTGTTGTTTTTCCTTTGGTTTGATATAATTACCCCTTCATCTTGCATGGAACAGCAAAACAGTGATCTGTATCTCTATATAGGAATGGAGGCCCAGTCTAAACACAGCTTTTGCAGTGTGTGTGTGTGTGTGTGTGTGTGTGTGTGTGTGTGTGTGTGTGTGTGTGTGTGTGTGTGTATTTTCTCCGGGTCCAGTTTGCTCACACGATCCAAAAATATACATTTGAGGTTAACTGGTTATTATAAATTGCCGGTAGTGGTGGCAGTGTGTGGTTGTCTGTCTGACTGAGCGCTCGCTCTGTGATGGACCGGTGACCTGTGTTTGCCCCGACTCAGCTTGGATCTCTGCTGCAGCCCCCCCGCGACCCTGAACTGGATAAAGTCGAAGATGGATGGAGGAGACATTGGGGTCACCGCACTCTGCAGCTCCATTATTTTGTGTCAAACCTGTCCAACATTGTGATACCTCTTTCAGACAGTTGTTTTACTTCCTCATCTTGGGAATAAAATCTATATTCTCCCCGCTGTAATAAAAGCTTCTTCAGCGGCAGAACAGGCAAAACGTATGAAATAATTGTATTTTAACATACAAGTAAAGCAAGCTGGCAGTGTTTACATATTGTGATAAGAATATAATTTCAAACCATAAGTAGATGATGTTAATGTCTTTGTGCTTTGTGCTCTCCCAAATAACAGTGCTCTTTCTCTTCCCCCTTATTTACATCAGCTTTGCAATATGTCTTTGTTTCTGAAGAAGAATACTTTACTGATTTTGTTTGTCATTTTTCTTTGCTTTTTATAGTTCTGACTTCTGCTCTGTGGCTGGGCTACTCGTGAATTATTCGTGGTCAATCACACTTTGTCTTAATTTACAGAGCAAGAATGCACAGTGGATGGAAAAAAAATGTATATATATATATAGAGTACAGTACATTCACTGTGGATGTTATACATTCTGTTGATCACTAAATACCATTTTACAGCTCAATTTTTTTAATGTATTCATTCTAAATTACATTCAGTTGTAAATGTATGTATTTCATTAATCAAATGTTCATTTCAAACTCAATGTATTCCTTTTTTAAAACCTTGATTTCTTCCAAAAAAATAACACACAGTCCCGTTTAAATGAAGAAAAAGAAAACCATCACAAACATGTATTGAATACATGAACAGTATTGAATACTAGGGTGTATCGATATGGATCAGAATGGACATGTGACCTCAGAGGTATGGAGCTCATTCGGTTTCAGAACTGAGGGAATCAAAACATGAAGATAAAACTAAAAACTAAAAGCAAGCGACGTTCGATCACTAATATAGGCCAAATTCAAAACAAACAATTCCTCCACTTCCCTTAATGCAGTATAAAGCATCTTTTCTTCTGTTTCTTCCTGTGTGATAAAAGCCTTAAATGTCTTTCCAACTCTATATCCGTTTGGTTTTTAAGAGAGGCTTTCCCGTCATAAATTTATAATCTCCAAGCCCGAGGCCAAGAATAAAATAACCTCGATGATGTCACTGTTATTATTATTATTTTTTTTTTTTTTGAAAGCTGTTTCCTGAGTTGTGCATCAGAGCCGCCATGTTGAGTAGATTGTTTTCCGTGTGTAGAACAGGTGAAGGGCTCTTTACATTTTCACATATAGTATTCATAGGATCTTTTGTTTGATGTGGAAGAAAAAAGGCCCGAGGGACCGGGAGGAGAGAAATAAAATTAAAAAAAAAAAACTTTTGTGACACTTAAAGCACTTTGATGTAGTGACTGTGACTCATTCTATGTGATGCAACTGATCCCCGCATATGTGTCACTTGCAAGGCCGCCGTGCAGAAGCTCAGCATGGAAGAGACGTTTTGTGTTGACTTCTGCATTTACCACTCTACATTCGAAAAAAAAAAAAAAGAAAAAGAAAAACGCCAGTGTGGACCTGCTCGCTTTAGTTTCAATAATGTCTGCTGCTTCTAATCATCTCATCTGAGCCCGCCTGAGTTTCATAACGACAGTAATCTCCCTCCTTCTGTCTGTTTGGCGCGATGGGAAAAATACAGCTGCAGGATGGGCAACATTTAAAATGACTGATGTTACAGC
>OMNM01001560.1:48279-73186 GCA_900302745.1 Parablennius parvicornis
GGTTTTTTTTTTTTTTTTTCCCCCTGTCAAGTTGACACAGCTGGAAACCCCGCTGACAGCAAACCGACCAATGCCCGATGTTTTAACGGAACACTGCACCAAAAAGGAGAAGCAAGTGCACACTCTGCTATCTCCACTAGTCCAAAGACATGATCCACACGACAGCCTTTACTTGCACAGTGTGCACGGACGCTGCGCGTTCGAGACACGTTCTGCACGGGAGCACCTGCGCATCAACCCCGACAGCTTCACGGGAGGTCCTTACCTTCAAGTCGAGCAGGTTTCTTTGCGTCGTTTTCACAGAATCTGCGTTAGAGCAGGAGAAACACACACCTATTCCACAGCTCCCGGATGGCTGTGTGGAGAACGGAGGATGGGAGATCCAGCGGTGCCTCTCTCTCTCTCTCTCTCTCTCTCTCTCAGAGTTATCACCGATTGGTCCATGAGCTCCTCGGTGGCCCCTCTCCAATGCTCCTGCTGCTCTAGGAGGGGCCAGATGAAACCCTCCGGTAACCAACAAGGCCAAGACACTACAAATGGATCAATCTTTGAAACCATTCGGGCTAATGTAATTCTTTTTTCTATATTATATAAAGGAGCAATCCATCTTTTTTTATTTTGTTTCCTTCAGAGAGACAGTCAATGTGTTTCACCTCTCATGATGACATATTGTCTATTCATATCTTGTCATTAATTGCCCCAACCATGTATGGTCACGTCATGCTTGCAATTTATTGTGAAAATATCTATTTCGCTGACAGGTTTGCACAAAGCTGATTACTATCATCATCATCTCTGCAATAAAGGGGTTTCTGGTTACCTTTATTGAAATTCATCAATATTATAAAGAACATAATTTCACTGTCATGTGACAGGGCGTCAAGCTTGTAACGAGGGTTTTGTTGCTTCAAATCCCACCACTGATTGCTTTTGGGGATGCCCGAAATCATTTTCTTAAAGGACGAGTGCTAGCTTTTTGTTATTTGTCAGTACAAGTACATCAGATTCCATAAAGCCTAACAAATATTCCAAACGCAAATTATACAAAAGGCTATGTGATACCGCTGCACAACCTTACTATGCACACCTCCTACAACCTTACCAGCTACAGTGCATGTAGGGCAGTGTATACCATCCATCAATATGCACTGCTCTATAAGTACGACAGTAGACCAAGGGACTGAGCTCACTTTTAAAATCAGTCACACTTTAAGCAGGAGTAGCACGTTGCATCACTCGCACTAAAATATTCTTGGATCCGCTGAGCAGTTAAACCACAGACATTGGGCTAACTCTGCTGGATTAAAAGTCTCTGGTGATAAAGTTGCTGGTGTTGTACAAACTAGGAAGTTAGAAGACCTTAGTTTACAGTCTGCCTTATGTTTGTCATTCTCATTAAGATTAAAGAATCGCCGGAATGCGAACATTATTTGTGCTCTCTTGCGTGCTTTCGGGAAACGCTGCTGACACATGAGGTGACGTAGTACTCGCTACGTTGTATCAGTCATGTTTTTACAAGTATTCCATGCAGTATTGGACCCAGTATGGGTTGCGATGCATCTCTTGACTGGTCACTGCTGTAGAACCCAGAGCAGAGACATTTAACCCCAAATCACCAAAAAGGGCTTCTAATGTAAAACCTGTTCCAAATCAAGAGGGAAAATCACATAATCAGATGTAGCAATCCAGATACAAGCTCATCATATCACTCAATTTATGCAATGTAGCAAATTTCAATACTTTTTAAATATGACTCTATAGTCAAACCTTTTTTCACGTCATCCATGTAGCCAGAAAGTGTGTTGAATATAGTGGAATCTTCATTTTATTGTTTGTCAGATAAATGTGTGAATGTAGATATTTTATTTTATTTTATAGTTCTCAGGAAGTGCTTGTACGGAGTAAAACTCAACAAAAGTAACAGTGATAATACTTGAGCACAAATCACTATCTAAAGCCTGTGTAGCCTCCAAAAGCTAATAATGTAAAGTAGTAGAAGATCCTAGTGTGAAGGCAGAAAGCATAGACATGCATATTGAACACGCCATGACACCAAGCAATTAACTCAGACTGTAGACTGTAAATGGGTCAGAGCCGAGAGAGAGAGAGAGAGAGAGAGAGAGAGAGAGAGAGAGAGAGAGAGAGTGTGTATTACAAGCTATGTGTATATAAAAGTATCAACAGTAAAAATCGTTAAGAGTTTACTGTAAACAGTGAGCGCGCTGGAGAGAAAAAGATAGATAGAAAGAGAAAGAAGTAGAAGTTACATTAGTCCAGTTATTTACAGGAAAACTTAGTCTTCATTTAAGATCAAGTGATTTCTCTGTTAGTCTGGAGACATTCTCTTTACAGTGTGTCCAATAAGTTGTCCTTCATCACCTCTTTTCCTTCGTTTCCCCGCCTTCTTTTCTTCAAAGCCCGAATGAAGACGTTCAAATTTCAACGCAGAGCTTTTCCAGGTTTGTCAGGCCAAAAATAAAAATAATAATAATAATAATAATAAAATTCCAGACATTAACAGGAATGCTTGACAGTGGAAGTAAACAGACGCTTGTTGGCTTCTCCTGCCTTTGGAATCGTCTCTCTCCCGGCTCGACATGCAGCTTCTTCAACAAGAAAGACCACCGTGATCCACAAGGCATGGAGAGCGCTTTTAAGGAAATGGAAGTATTTCGCGCTTCAAGTCCAGCGAACCCCCTCGACTCCGAAACCTTTCCTCCTCCACACTCCTTATATCTGGGTCTGGAGAGGCTGGCTTACTGGTGGCGTATAAGGAGGCGGCGCCGGGGAGGGCTTGATCCCACGGGTCCGCATGTAGGAGAGGAACTGGTCCGGGATCTCGGCCAGGACGTCTTTGGCGAGCCGCGCCATGCTCAGGATGTGATTCCCCGTCCGGTCAATGTAGTCCCTGAATGGGACGAACTGAGAGGAAAGAGGAAGGACGTATTGATTAAAGCTTTGCTTACACAACAATTCAAGTTAAAAATGCATCGTTTTTGCCTTTTATTCAGAAAAGGTTTGCGTTTACATGGCAATGTTTCAAAAACGATGTATTGGAATTCAAGCCTAGCTGGCTAATGCTAATGTCAATGGATGTCAATTAATGAGATGTGGACATAAATATCCAATGCATTGAAAAACAACAGGGTCTATACACAAGTGACAAGAATTGCGCAATAGCACACACATGCACCCAAGAGCAACAACTTTATTAATAACTCGGTTTGAAACGTCCATAGTGAGAAGCGCATGGCTGAGCGAACCACTTTGTTGGGCTACCAAGAGGTTCAGCTGACCCCATTAGCTATATCATAAAATAACTACAACTAATTAAAAAAAAATAAGGTTATAACCTCTAAGTCCTTCAGAATAGGAGGAAGGAATAAGTGGTAAAAAAAACTAGTAAGGTCATATCAATCGGCAATGAAAAAAAAACACTTTCTGTATAATTTGTCACATATTTTGTTTCTGTTTTAACTAAGTAAAGGGCAAATTCAAGAAATGTGACATTACTTGAAAAGAAACGTAGCCTCTACAGCAGAGAAGAGACTGTGTCTCTAATGAAGGCGCCGCAGCTTCGTTCTGTTTTCTCAGAGGACACTTTCCGCGGCCGCTGTGAAACTTTCTCCTAAATACCACTTACAGACAAACCTGCTCCGCGAGGTCACAGAGATCCCAATTCAAATGTGGATACAAGCAATGTGCAATTAGCGGTGCCATGTTTTTTTTGCAAAGAATTTTAAGTACTGAGGTCCTCCGGTGGCATTTGGGACCGCTGGTGTGTGAAATTGAGCAGCCTGAGTATCTCAGACATGAGAGGAAAATACCTGCGGGGAGCCTGCAGCTACATACCAAGACCCGGTTAGCTCCAGCAAAATGTCTGGAATTACCAGGGTCGGATCTGAGGATAAAAATATGCTGCTTGTGCTGTTGATGAATGTAGCACATTTTGGGAATTAATGAACTGGAGACAAAACAAGACCGTCCTCAAATATTGGAGCACGGTCCCGTTTCCTGTGTACAGTGAAAGATTCCTTCATTATGTGCTCTCGACCGTGGTTTCATCACCAAAGTCCAACGACTGCAGCTCCAAAAGGAAATTAACTTTGCTTACTTCGTTTTTACCTTTGAAAAGGACTTTACATCAAACTGCAGCCCCTCAACTCAAAATTGAACTTGGGTCATCTTGCAGTGACGTGAAAGTGTGTACCACTACGCCAAGATCCCACATAATGAAAACATGTTCTCTATATCCCCATTTGAAGCTCCTTTTTTCATCAAAGTCTTTCATTGTGCTTGTATACTGAGATATTGTGTTTTAATTTAATGAATGTGCAAAGTTTCCATCACCAAGCTAGTGAAAACATGCACATATTTATAGATTTTATCTCACTTATGTTATAAAATATGTAGAATTCATTAAACAGAAAAAAATATATGTGAAATGTGTGACTTGTGCTTGTAAATGTAATTGTAACATTCTCTGACCTAAAGTAATCAAATAAATAAATACTAATAAACAGTAAAGTGTGAAGGAGCTCCTGTTTATGATCTACTGTTGCTATGGCTACTTCCAGTTATTACTGCAAGTTCCCACAGAACAACGGGTGGAGAAAAGTGTCTTCGCCCTCGCAGTTGTGGGTTTTGTTTGCGGAGTGTAAGTGAAGGTTTCACGTCACCAATTAACTTTTTGTTATCAAACCTGCGGCGTCCCTCAAAAAGTTTCTATTTGCTAAAATACTTAAATTAGTTTCTGTATGATGAAAATGTGAAACCAAACTCGTCGAGGTTTACATCCGCTTACATGGACATCATTGCAGAGTAACATGAGGAAAAGCATTCTATTGACTTAATGAGATGTTGTCACCTGCAATCAGGAGCTCATAGGGGGAGCCAATTTGTACCGGAGGCCTTACTGGGGAAGGGAACTCCGCCATGTCACCCGGGGTCATTAGCTTTACTGATAATGAGCGGCTGTAGGCTGAGCTGGTGTAATGTTCCCATACTGAAACCCGGTTTTTACACCATCACCAGGTTCTCTTTCTGCAGAAGCATGCGTGCGTGCATGTGTGTATGTGTGTGTGCTAACAGCTTATTAAAAAGGCAGCTAATGAGCACGCCTGCTTCGTCCATGTGGCTCTTGGTGAGGGTGTGAGAAAGCTGGATATGACAGTGGTGGTATGAAAGGTCAAAGACGAGGAAAACGTGACTTTGCGATCCCGCAATGAAGCAAAAGCCTCACTGTAAGAGCTTCTTTTTCCTCGCCCGAACGACGGAGGGGACGGATGAGGGGCACTTGTGATTGTGATGAGAGCAAAACAAAGTTGTAAACAATAAGGCTGCAGAGGAAAGCATTGTATACTAAACAAAACATAATGATTCTTTTAAATCAGATATTCGATACACGTCCGTGTGGTGGCTCTGCATTCCGTTATATTAAAAAAAAAACAACTTCACAATAATACTTAAAAAACAAGAGGGGGTGCAAAGTTGTTCTCTAATGTTGCTTTATAGAAGCAACTTGGTGAAAAAGTAATATTTTTGTACTTCACAGGTCTCTTCTGCATGACTGAGATGAACATTAGGCCAGGGGGTCACGCTGAGGGTCTCTGTTCATCTACTTTAATGAGAAAGAGCGTAAAAGATGGAGGGAGGGAGATCTGGCTCTTCACAGACACTCCAGAGCACGCTGTTCTGTGTGGATACATGTGATGAGTGTGTGTGTGTGTGTTGCCATCTGGGGTCTTGAGCACCCTGGGGTCGAGGTGACCAGGCGTCTGTCTGCCTGGGGGGGGAGGGTCTGTCTGCTTAGACCTCTCAGAGCTCCACAAGCTCCAGCCTTTTTTTTTCTGTGCTCACAAACTGGAAGTTTGCTGATAATGTGCCAAAAAGAAGAAAAGGCAGGGATGTGTACCTGAACAATGTCTCTCTCAGCGTATCTTCCTCTGGATGAGATTCTGACTTCATCCCCATCCAACTCAACCATGGCTGGGAAGGAGAAATCATAGAAAACCATGAATGAAAATGGTTTCACAGTGGTTGCAGGGAACTAATGTGTTTTTAAAAAGGAGTAGCAAATCAGCAAAAAGCCACAATTCTGGAAACTCACCATCAAATTCCGCCGGCCCCACCCCCACGATGATGATGGACATGGGCAGACAGGCTGCCTGCAGAACAGAACAACAATTACTCATTAAAAACAAACAAACAAAAAAAAAAACAACATATGTTCCATTCAGTTTCATTTGTTTTGGCATGTGTTACACAAATCATGTGGTGGTGATGTCATGGCGAATACAAGCGTGTGTAAACGTGTGTGTGTGTGTGTGTGTGTGTGTGTGTGTGTGTGTGTGTGTGTGTGTGTGTGCATCTCCCCGGAGCGCTGCGGGGGCCGAGACATCACAGTCAATAATATTAAGAGAGGAGAGAATCAACAGCGTGGCCCGAACTCTCCCGACAGCTTCCAAATGACATGTGCTCATGTTGTGTGGGCATGTGCAAGTGTCACAGAGTGCGTGTTGGAAAAAAAAAAAAAAAAAGAGTGCCGGTGTGAGTGTGTGCGTGTATCTGAGTAATGTTTTGACCTCAGGCAGCTGGGAGATGGATGATCTTATCAAAACATCTGATTTATTCTCACTCCCCTATTTCAGTAAAGGTCTTTTTTAGGTCTCAACACTGCATTTCTCTCTATTTCCCATCATATCAGCCACTTATATTTCCCTATTGAACCTCATTTTACCATCAATGTTTAAATATATTAATGCACTTCCACTTTTTTTTTTTTAATGTCCAGGATCTCCTGGTTTCCTAAAAATGTCTGCTGTTTACTTAGTTTGAATTCAACGCAACACTCCGGCTGCCCTCCGGATCTCGTCATGACTCGACAGTGATGGAGAGAAAGGGACCGCGGCGAATAGCATACTGTCAGAAGTGAAAGCTGCATGGTAAACACTCGGAAAAATAACAGCAGTGAAGGCTGCCCCTTCACATCGTATTCCTGCTCGCACTGCAGGGAAGGATCCATGGAGACAAGTAAAAAGACATAAGGCCAATAGCAAATGTTTGAATGTTGAGTTTTGAGTTTAAACTCCCAATATTTTGAAATCTTGATTTTTTTTTTTATTATTATATTTCTATATTTTATTAAAGTGCACAGTTCCACCAGTCTGTGTAATAATTCCTATAGAAACTTAAAACACATAGAACATGGTGTTGATCATAGAGTGATATTTTACACTTCTCTTTTAGAAATAAGTGGGCGTGTCCCTTGGCTGTGGACTGCAATATATTTGGCACGTGTAACCAATATCAGTGATAATCATTCTTTAAATGATGTAAAACGAAATGCATTTCAAGGTGGAAATGATCAGAAGCATGCATTTTGATACATTATCGCTATTTCAACGCTGAATAGTTTGTCACAGGGGAAGAAATTGATTGTGGATCAATGTTTTCTCTTCATGTTCTACAGCTTGTGTTCGGACACAATGTAAAGACTGTGTGTTAAGAGTCAGATATTTTAAAATTTATATATTATTAGATTGAAATTATGACAAGTTATGGTAAAATAGTCAATAAAGAATAGGTGTGAAAAGTGCGGAGGACAGTGTTTTGGGCTGTTTTAGATACAGTTGTCAAAATGAATAGTGAGCCAATCCATATGTTATTTCATTTGTCTTTTAGATTATATCTTCGATTATATTCAATCCAAATACAGTTCAGCCAGTAGCTGAATAAATTCAAGAGAGTTGGCAATACCAACACACTTACTTTTTGCATTATTATTTAACCCTTTGTCTGAAAGGTCATTAGGCTATAAAACACACACACACAAGACAGAATTGTAGTCACAGAGCAAAATGGGGAAAAGTAAGTTGATCATCAGCCTCAGGCCATGGTGGACAACTCACAGGGGGCAACGGATCGTTTGCCGGGGGCACCGGGGTGATTTTGGCCAGCTGTGTACAGCCAGCATGACCAGACAAAGCATATTGTGAGCAGCACGTTTAGCTGCGAGTTCACACAGGAGGCGCTCACTGATCAACAGTAGGCCACACATGTGTTTTCAGAAAGCCTTCTTTATCATGTACCATCAGAAAATAAAAAGAGGAAATTACTATAAATAAAATAATACGTATAGTGAAATATAGTAAGCAGAAAAATGTTATTCTTTTCTGATTTGTAGAGATCGCGTTATTTGATATTATGATAAGTTATGATAATACAACTAGATTTCTCCCCAATATAATGCGTTTCGGCATCTATACCTGCTATTATGATTTTATTTTTTTTCCATAAAATGAAAACTCTCCAAATCTTTTATGATTGCTAAAACACTAAATATCCCCGTGTTCAACCAGGCAAGAGCATATGATTTGAGACTTGTGTCATGACGTATAAGTACTTAATCTCACAACAGACTGAAATGTACACCAGGGATATCTGCGACAGATGTAAACGCATCAGATCTGATTAATACAATTATCAGATTACTCCCAGTTATTGTTTCTTACGTCATGTGAACGTGTTCAGTGTTGGAAACAATATCAAATAATGAAAACCTTATAATACTTTGTGTTAGATATTTCTTTTCGTTTTGCTTTAAAAGAAGATTTGAGCAATATGTTTTTTTTTGCACTCGTATTAAATCAAAGTCTACAGCTGAGGTACTGGGACAGCCTCGGGCTGAAAACAATATTAGCAAGTTTGCAGTTTTGAATTGCTTCGGTGGCCTGGATCTCCGGTCCACTTGCAGCTGGATTAATTTTAACAAAAACAAAAACACCATCCATCATGCTTCTCGTGAATCACGTCCTTACATTGACGATGGACTCCTTGGTCTGGGCCATGTCAGAGATGACGCCGTCCGTGATGATGAGAAGCACAAAGTACTGAGATCCATCCTTCACAGACGCTGCATACCTGAGCAAAAGAGAAGATATTATTTTAGATTTTAGATTTCATCTTCACTCAGGCATTCTAAGGGATAATGATTGCTACTGAGTCACATGGTATAAAACTAAACCACAATGTGTTTGATGTTGGTTCAGTCCAGCCACCTCAAAGCTTTAAGACACACATTCACACAAGTAATGAGCCGCTGCGACACACTTAGTATCACTGTTGCAAAGAGTTTTTTTTTTTTAATTTCAATCATTTTTGAAGACATATGAAGCCATTTATAAGATATATTGCAAAAATAGCATTGCATTTGAACATTTTCCAAACATTTTTCACAAATACAATGAACAAAAGCAGTTGTCTTTATTTATGGCATATTATGCAACCACTTCCTTGATTTGGCCAACGGGGGATGAATGGGGACAGTGCGTGGGGAATCGATTAAAAAAGCATGATATCCATGTGCACTTTCTTGAAGTGATATAGATTGAGAGATATGTGGCGTTGTATTAAATAATAATGGTGCAATATGTACAAATTATTACAAAATGCAGGGTTATTACATGAGTTGAAAATGTGTTACATATTGCACTGTTACTGCATTATACTAGATAGATGGATAGATGGATAGATGGATAGATGGACAGATAGATAGCATGACAAACTCCAAACATAACTTTGTCCTTTCCACACACGAAAAGAAAAAGCCCGTCTTGTTCTTAAATTTTGTAAAGTACACAAAAAGTGACAGAAGTATTACTCATTGCTCTAAATGTCAGCGACCTCCCACCACTGGAGGATGAAACTCTTCTTTCTGTGCGTCTATCTTCATGGGAGCCTTGTCGACCCTTGGCTCCGCACCGCTGGCGGATTCTGCTGTGATGCCGAGCGTGACCTTTCACTGCGACTGCCTGCTCCAGATATTTACACTCTGAGGATATTGCAATTGCTTGCTTTTGCTGCTAATCTTCACCTTTTCGCACCGAGAGGTTGGCTATGTGTGCACCTGTCTCCTCCCCAACAGCGATAACTGACACTTAAGTGTGTCTCGCTGTAGGAAGCCGCAACATTGCACATAAAGCAACACAACTAGAGAGAGAAAGCAGAGAGGAGGCAAAGTTAATAATCACTAAGATCCATGTGGGAGTGGAAGGAGAAGGAGTAGAGATGAACAAACTGGGGAAGGTTATAAACAGTAAAGTGGAGGAGATAGAAGGAAAAGGCTGAACTGGAACAAAGTCACAAAGAAGCCTAACGTTGAAAGATATTCAAATATGCTTGCATGCACCAACAACACTTAATTAAAAAGTTTTTTAATGAGTTTCAGGAGGAGTGTGCTGATTAGAAACTTTCCTACTGGCCTGAACAAAGTTAAAAGTTTGACAAAGCTTGAAATATTGAACATATTGATCTGTGAAAACCTCCCACATTTAACTACATAATCCTTCCATTTGGTTTTAAATCATCATTCACCTCTTGTTTGTCCATCACAGGCTGAAGAAAATCGGTCAGAAAAAAAGAGCCTCTCTCGTTCTCATTAAATAAAAAGCCATGGAAGTGACAACGCCAGTTTAGCTTTGAATAGCAACTAGAGACAATAGAAAAAGAAAAAGAAAAAAGCCTGTGAACTTATCAAAGTCCCCCCGACCACCCACACATCTAAAGCTCAATAATTAACATAAAACATTTGTTTAATCCCAGCAAACTTCAAAGTGTGAAAATAAAGCAACTCTATAGAGTCCCCATGGTGTTTTCACACATTTTTGCAGAGATTAAAAGTACCGGTTAACATGGTAATTAGTGGGCTTTATATTCACCACAGCATGTGAAAAAACACAACATTATGGCAACAATATATATAATCTACTGTTGTTTAACAGTCTGCCTGCGTAATGTACACATTTGATAATCAGTAATGAACAGAGGCAGAAAATAAGCTATCATTCTTAATTGAAAGTACAGATTGAGCTGCTGAATTTCAAAGCGAGCATGACAATGGGAAAGACGAGCTGCTGCGAGTCTGAGAGACTGCTGTTCTTCTGTCATCTTCACGTGCGACTTCTAGAGTTAGGAGAGAATGGTACCAATAAGAAAAAGCGTCCATTCAGTAGCAGTTCTCTAGGTTAAACTGCCTTGCTAATGCCAGAAGTCAGAGGAAAATGGACGGATTGCTTCAAAAAGGCAACCCAATAGCTACACGTTACCACAAAGGCATGTAGGAGACAATTGCCAACTATCACAACATGTTAGACCTCGAAGTTGATCGTCTACAGCAGGGTGTCAATGCTCTCAGATATGATCAAAGGCTATGATCAGAATCCAGTGTAAACAACTTCAAATAGTTGGCCAATAGTTGTCTATTGAGCATTATGTCAACGCGACAATCTTCTCCAGTGTATCATCTTCTGATGGATTCTTTCAGCACTTCATCTCACAAAGATCAAACCGTCTCAAACGGGTTTCCTGAACATAACAATAAGTTCACACTGCAATGAATCATTAACAATAAGGATCAATGCAGTTTTGGTGTCCAACCCAGAACTATCATTGTGTGACTAAATAGAATTCTTAGGAAGTTTAGGTTGCAGAAGTACAACTATGGACGTTTTGGAAACCAAATATAAGACATTTTGGACATGGACCTTATGTGAACTACATTATAAAGTGAATCATAAAGAAATGCAAATAAAATGTATCACAGTACATGTACAAGAAATCGATTAGGTCCGGACGTTGGTCTTCCCACCACGTAGATTGATTGATGATGCCTCGTAGAAGTTCTTCAGTCCAAGCTGTTAACTAATATTTGGATTTTAAGACTAAAATTAATAAGTAAATACAACAAAGACAAGGCATATTCCAATAATTAAAAGTGTTTTGAAATACGGCTCATGTCTGAAAGAAGAAAGTCTTCTTGTCCTGTACTAACGTAAAAGTAAGCAAGTGCTACTTCTGAGAAAACTCGCTTAATATTTAACAAGAAAACAGTTTGCCAAAATACAATAAAAGTACAATTGAAGCATTTAAGCAAAGCTGGCAACAATTTACTAAACTACTATGTTTTTCAAAAACAGAGCAGGTACTGTAGGGGGTCAGATTAAAATGGACCGTCAACATCTGTGTGCTCCAACAACATGAACACTTCTGGTAGAGAGGTATTATCATAAATCCCTCTGTAAAAAACAAAAAAAAATTGAGAAAAAGTTAGGATTTGGACAAAATAGAGGGCTTTTTTGTGTTAAAACTTACATCTCTATTCCACAAAAACATAACATATTTTTCCTCCTGAGCAGGACTGAATGAATTTAAATGTTGTGTAGTGCCACAGGCATTGGTGAGAATTGTACATATGAATAAGCACAGACAGTTCTCATACAACATTTTTTAACTTAAAAAACTCATTTCAAATTACTTTGCACAAAATTAAAACCATTTTATTGGACCGCATAATTTCTAAGAGCCTATTATGTACTCCATTTCCTTAAATGATCAGTTTATAATTACCTAAAGCTCTAATTTAAATGGGACGGAGGTTTACAATACCTTAATCGTAATGACTTCAGAATTTCACTTAACCTTTTAAAACTTTATTTCTTTGCAAAATAATTTGTAACTAATTGTCCAATGAAAATACTTGGAAAAATAGTGGGACAGCGTGAAACGACTAAACTTGGTAAAATGGATTTTCACAAAATATTCAGATAGAAATAGTGACTCAAATTTTAATTTATGCAGCAATTCAGCAGGATCTTCATGGATTTAAAACAGTGCTTGAGTAAATAAAGAGGAGAGCTTTGCATTTTCCGTGTTGGTGTGAATCTATCTTAATCAGTTCCTGTGAGGAGTTTCTTTAACAAGAGGTGGTACAAATCATCTCATTTGACGAGAAACAAGTAAAAATCAGGGAGTTTGATGGTAAAATAAGAGCAAATGAGTCATGAAACTAGGATTAACCAAGAGATATCCTGGGCAGAACGAGTGCTGTTTCTGTGGTATATTGATTTTACATTTTCTTTCCTGCTTTACATGTAATTACATCATTAACATTTTAGTAAAATCGTTTTCAAATATGTAAATCAAGACGACGAGATAAATCACTTAAGTACATGTAAATCAGTTTCATTTCAAATAATCCGCTGAGTGAGATAAAACAAATTCTATTATATTCTACATGGAGAGTTTAAAAAAAAAAAAAAGTGTTAAAAACGCAAATGTGATAATACGGTGTAAAAAATGATCCTTTGAGAACCTGTTCCTCTAAAGTATGCTCAGCCTACAGAAAGCTGCAAGAACAGGAAAAGTTATTTTACTGTAAATACGGTATGATGTTCGATATGTTTTGAAAGGTAAAGGAATACGTCACTGTGCCTTGATGGCCTCTCTTAATTAAATGTTCAACTGAAATGTTTCCACAGCCATTGTGGAACAATTGACCAAGGAAATAGGCAATCATCAGGGACTTTAACCAATTATGTTTGCGTCCAATAATGAGTGGCTCCGCCCACTTACCACTGCAAAGAACTTATAAAATAACCATACAGTTTTTAATGAGAAGGCTTTGTTAGCTGAAGAAAAGCAGCACTGGTTGTAGTGAAACACATTACTGGAGGGTTTCAATGTTCCTCCAACTGAAACGTACCTGATTGCGGCTTGTTATCAGACTTTCTGCAGAGCTTCACGAGGATACATTCATTAATTCAAGTATGTCGGAGCAGGAAAAACATGCAGGACTCCTGGATCAGGAGAGCCCGCCTCGACTAATAGCTTCCCATATAAAGCCTTATGAGATATGAAAACCACTTGATGGATGTTTATTTCAGACACGTGCAAACAGGAGAGCTTGAGGAATCTGTGTGCACGTCAGTAAATACCAGCAAAAACAAGAGTCAAAGGGGTAAAACGCAACCACCCGATGTACAACAGAATTATTTGTTAAATTTTACACATGCTTTTCGGCTGGTTCAGACATTGTCAGCATTGTATGTGAGCTCAGCTTCACCGCAGCATAAATTAACCAAAACACAAGCATGCAAACATCGGGTTCTTTCCTGTTTGTTTCTCGAGGTTGCTATTTGTCTCCCTGCTTTCCTCCAAACTCGTTAGCTACCTGCTAACTCCTGACTCAGAGAGCTCATTATAGAAAACCTGAGAACGCAGCGTGTCAAGTTTCTTTCATGCATGATTTTTCAGTTCCATTATGTAAGCGGTGTCAGCAAGTGCGTAACTGCAAGCACTCTAATTAAAAGTTGGGGGCAGATGTAATGGTAGGCACATTTTAACATTAAACATTTTTAAATGACTTAATCGTACCTGGCCACATGGTTGATGACGGGGGAGAAGTTAGTGGGTCCGTGGAGTTGAACTGACTTCAGACTCTGGTAGTAGGCGTCCATTACACCCTCGATGCCTGTGCAGTACGGGTTCTGGGGGTTCCCGTTCTGAAAAGGAGTGAGGAGAAATGTCAGATTCCTTTAACGGTACTGCTGGACGAGCAAAAGCAAGCATGACAAATCAATATCAATGCATTTAAATATTATTGCTTTACAATGAACTTTCACTGTTATATGGTAATAATGTTTAGATTCAATTAAATAAGAACGAAAGAACTAGACACACTCCAGGCTTCAAATGGTCAGAACATATGGCAAATAGCCAACACCGACAAGAAAAGAATTTCCATGCAATCTGACTGACAGCGGCGAGGTGCCGGGGTCACTTCAGAATCCTGTTATGAAGAAACTCCTGTGTTTTATGAGCAGGTGTTGGTGTAATACCGCTGTTCTATTATGTGGAACTGACTTTGAAACCCTAACCTGTCAATTAGCTGTGAAACTAAATAGAGAGAGAAGGTGAATAATAATATTTCATTTTCCTAATAACTGGAATAGTACAGCGATTCCCAAAGCTTGTGATGAAACACAATTACAATACTAGAAGTTTCAGTTTTAATGACATTACAATGGGCTTGTTACTGTAGCTGCAGAGCTGCTGTATCTCTCTGTCTTAGTAACTTAGTTTAAAGGTAACAATTAATAAACTAACGCAAGAACAACTCACTGTATATATCAATGGTAACTGTGACATATTTGTGGAAATTCATCAATTCACCAATTCATTTCAGGAGGAAATAACACGAAGATAATATAGGCAGGTTTATTTGTCTCTTTAAGCCTCCCGTTTTTCATTTAATTCTTACCAAAGCAAATTCATGGGACACCCGGCCATCAGGCGGCAGTCTGGCTCCGAAGCCCAGAGCGGGGAACATCTTATCGCTGTCGTAGTCCTGAATTATCTCTCCGACCGCCTTCAGGGCCATGGCGTAGGCATTCAGCTGGTAGGGACTCATATAGTGGAGCGAGGTGGGCTGGGCTGGGTTACCTGTTCGGCACAGAAGATGCACATTTATTTGTTTTGCAGTGTTTTGCTAATATTTTCTCGAATAAGATTTAAGAATTGACTTCTTGAAAACTTTTGGTCAAAGTCAATAAAATAGAAATAACTGCTGAATATTTCATGGCACCACATAGCAGCGCACACTTTCGAAAAGACCTGTCTAATACATCTCGAGATCTTGATTATCTACACTGAACTGAAGCAGATCTAAATTAGCGGCTAATTACACTCATGCAATGTTAATATAAAGCTGTAAAGCTTCTACTGATCTTCCTCCATCTGACTCTTTCATCCCTTTATCTGCCGCAGCGGCCCAGAAGGTGTAAGGGTTTTGGTGACGGGCCGACAAGATCAAGCACACTTCAGCCTCAGACACATTTTTACATCCACTGCCTGAGAGCCCTCATTTGATCTAATAGGATTTGGCTCGATTGTCGCCGCCTGTCCTGAGCTCAGGGGTAGATTTGTAACACAGTCCTTAATCACAGCCATCATAGCGTGTTCAGGTGTGATGGAGAGGGCCATTAGGAAACACTTGATTCTCCATCTGCATAAAATTTGAGAGACTGTTCTGACTTTTGTGTGTGTATGTGTTTGCGTGTGTGTGTGTACAAGATGGCTCACCGTTGGAAGCTGTGAAATCAATGGCCACGGTGAAGTTAATCTGGGTCCTTGGGAAACAAAAGCAGAGAAATGCTTCATGAATAATCACTGTCTGGGTATTTTGACCATTTTTGTGCCGCCACAGTTGAAAATAAACTGCCTCGCTATCCATCTGGTAGTTGGGAAATTTCAGTAAAAAAACACAAACATTGAGCACACGGTGGCACAGAGGGAAAAGTCAACAGAGGAAAGTCCGATAAGCTGTGAACGAACTTGCAGATTTAAAAATAGTAAATGGATTTCACTTATACAGCGCTTTTCAACCGCGTGAGCAGTCTCAAAGCGCTTTACAACAATAATCCCACTCACACACACACACATTCACACACCATTGGAGATTGCAGCCATGCAAGGCAATTTCAACCCATTGGGAGCGGATTGGGGTTTAGCGCCTTGCACTTTGGCCCGTGGACAGGTGGAGATGGGAATCGAACCTGAAGCACCCCAAAACTACTTTCTCCAGCCGCACTCTCTGAATTGTGTGGCAGAAAGATTAAAAAAAGGACAAAAATGAGAAAAAACAAGCGTGATCAGAGACGGATGGAACAAAACAAGAGACAAACAACACACAGTGATGCATCCAGCAGGGGGGAAAGAGAGAGATAGAGACAGAGAGAGAGATAGAGACAGAGAGAGAGAGAGAGACAGACAGAGAGAGAGAGAGAGGGGCTCATCGCTCCCGATCAAAACACTTCGCAAGTTGTTAACCTGCAGGAGCGGGATGCGCTCGGTCGGCCTGTCACCGCTTCTTCACAACAGTCCTCGCCACGCAAAAACACAGAAAAAGCCTTAACAAATGCATTGTGTCAAAAAAAGCCGGCAGCTCATAGTCTCCGTCACCTCGACACGAAGCCGAGTGACCGTACTGACCAGCGGGGGCAGCAAGCGAGAGGACGGACAGCTGATGGACACGTTTATTGATCAGCCCGTACGGTTGGGCTTTTCTGAATTTTAAAAGTGATGAAAAACCAAGAGTGCCTCAGGTGTTCATGTGGCATACAGGTTTACAAGCAGATATACGTACTGATAGGACCTCTAGGAGCCTGTAGCTGCCTGTAACAAATATTACTGTAGAGGGAAGTATCCGAGATCTGTACAGGACCAGATTCCGAATGGGCTTTTTTCAACATACAACATCAAATTAAAAAGACAAAATGCACGCTGCCTAAAGCCTGGAATTTTAAGATAAACTGAGAAGTTTGGCTTTTTGGGAGCGAATCATCAAAAAGCCTTTGGATCTCTCTTCTCCCTGCACTGATTGGAAACAGGTGAGGTCGGTGAGGCACACACAGAGAAATGCCCTCTGGGCACTTTCTTTGGGAACAAGGCCAAGTGGGATGAGATCCCCGGGTGAAATCTTCCCCTTGGTAAATGGCTTCAGGTTGCCAAGAGCTGGCATTCCCAGCATGTAGCCACGGACCGCTTTATGGCAAAGCCAAAGAATGCGGGGAGCCCAGATGCTTTGCCACTTTCTACACTCCGCTTGGCGCATGGGAAACTGTGCTTTCCTGGTATTTTTAATGCTTTGTTATGTTTGGAAATTTCATGATTCCACAAGGATTTAGCATCAATGTCATTTTATAGCTCAGTTAGGGCATTAGTGTTAGGGGTTCAGGGGCCACATACAATCCAATTTCATCTTGAGTCTTTCTGACAGATAAAATGAAAATGTCTATATTCGCACAAAACGAAACAATTACTCGTGAAAATTACAACAATCTTCAACAATAAAGGAAATTTTAATGAAACCTTCTGGTGCAAAATACAGTGAAGAACTTCTCCTGTAGCTGTTGCATTATGCATGTTTTTGCAAACTCACAGTGAAAACGTGCGTTTGAAGTTAGTTATCTAGCTATGAGGCTGCTATCTTTCATCGATACCTCAGCTGGCGTCTCATTGTTTTGTAGTGTCACAACTCTTAATAAATAAATTCTTTGAAATGTTTTTAATCTTTAAGCTTTTTGCGAGCTGGTGTTGGCCCACGGGCCTTATATTTGACACCGTTGATGAGTTAGGGGGTCTCAGAGGTAATCTGGGAATAGCTCCAGTGAAAAAAGGTTGGGAAAACCAAGTCTAGCAGGTAAGAAGACAGATGGATCTATGTGTTGTATGTTATTCTTACATCAGCTCTTTTAAACATTGGCTATTTTAAAAAGTTTCTAAATGTCTATTCTCCAAACTTAACTAAAACATAAAAAATCACTTGGGCAGCAGCTCGTGAGGACAGCTGCAAGGACAAGAGGGCAAAGAGTTAGTGATTTCTGGTCCAGCTCACCATGCTGGCGTGGCCGAGCTTCAGCCTAGCAGCCTAAATTATGCATGCCCTCTTCCTCCTCATCCCTCCGCAATCTCGCTCTGCCACACACGCACAAAGTTTAGAAAGACTGACGGGAGTTTTCTGTGGCCAGGAAAGACAAGGTGAATCTGAGAAGAGGCGATGATGAATGAAAAAAACAGTAAACAGATGGGAAGCAGACACACAGTCCATTATTAAAGATGTCACTGTGAGATGTCAGTCAATTCCAATGAGTCACGACATTTTACAATTCTGAAGCCACCAGGAGAATTCAGACAAAAACTGAAGATGAGCTCCAAAATTGAAGGTACCTGCTGAATACTTTTCAGCACTGTGTTACAACAGTTGAGTCACTTCTATTGATCTGCATGATCAAACCTCTTCAGTCTGACTGTGAACAGTTTATACAGTGGGACTGTCAAATACATCATCATCTGCACAATGCCTCAAAAGTTAAAAGTTTCTGGCTTCACAAAGTGAAAACTGCACTTAATATTTGAGAGAATGTCAACGGAAATGTCCCCAAAAAAGCTCTGTCGTAACAATTTGCATTAAGAAGACCAGAATTTGAGTGAAACTTGATTGAGCTTTAGCCGTTCAGGCCTCAATGACTCAGACCAGGCGACACCAAGTGAAGCACACACTGTAAATGCATTTGGTCTCAACTAAAAAAAACAATAAACAAATAGAGGGAGAAACCATGGAGGCTTTGTTGTATCACATATTAAAGATAAAACCAAAGTAGGTTCAATTACAACTAACAACAAATAAATAAATAAAAAATGTCTCAACAGCTTGAGGTCAGTTTTGTTAAAATCCTGATGTCTTATTCGTGTAAAGCAATAATATTATGAGCACATGTACAACAAGCTCATTTAGGAAAGTGTGGCAACAATTTGGATTCAATCATAAGTTGTGAATTTAAAGAAAATGATCTTGACTGTGGTGAAAAAGTACCCTGATTTTAGAGATATAAAAAAAAAAAAATACTGAAAAAGTTTATCTATAAAATGACGCTTTCGGTCGTGTCTAAACACAGGGCTCCAGGAACTGAGCAGAAATAAACAGCTACATTTGATGAAAGTCTTTGCATGATTATCAGAAGCCAAAATTCAGTTTCCTCATTGAATCGGTAACACTTCAGTTATTCAAAGCAGGATTAATGTGGCTCTCGAATAACAAACGTGTTCCAATGTTAAAATGGTAATTTTGAAAAACGTGACATTTTAAGAAAATATCAAATGGATGTGTAGAAACTTGCGTGACTCCCTGTATTTCAAAGTTTAACCAAAAATACTCTTAAATTTGATATTTTCAACACATTTCGACTTTTGACACTAAGCCTTTCAGCTAAAGTAATTACCCTATCCCGGTACTGAGCACACACTAATTGATACAACACCACCTGCACACAGAGATCTGCAGCAGACAGTCACTACAGACCAGGTTCAAATCGAGAGGGCAGCAGAGTTTTCTGCCAGGTATGATAAGGCTTTGCCACCGGCAGCGGGCTTAAACAACACACTCACATCTCTGCGGTGCAGCACTGGGAGAAAAGACGTGAACTGAGCCTTGCCTTAAAAAGAAAAAAACAACCTTTATCGTTGGGTGCCCTGAAGGTGAAAGGAAACTTCTCAAAAACTTTTTTTTTTTTTTTTAAGAGCAGCTACTGAGGCAGGCTTGCCAACACCTTTAGGATTCACACATTTGTTCACAATCTAAATCAGAGTAAAATCTACAATCACCCCTGAAGAAACATTGAAGAACATGTCCCATGTCCCATGAATGAATTCAAACAATTACATATATCCTCATACTCTTAACAGTGCTTGTGATCCTCCAAACCATCACAGTGAAGCCAAACACCAGTGGACGTGCCCACACTCACCATCACATGAAAGCCAAATCCCTCAAAATAAGGCCATGTTTACATGACAACTGTGCCCACAGTATCTGAAACACAACTTTTGGGGTCCCAAAGTGGAACTATTCGAAAATGCCCCGACTCGGGTCTCCATGGAACTGGAGGAAAATGCTACTTTTCTGAAATGCTGCTTCTGCACACGTGCGCCACACCCATAGCAAATAGTTCTTCTGCACAAGCAAGAGTAGATCGACAATAACAGCAATGTGTATCTCCAGAGTGTTGTGACTTCCAGAACATGTTCTCCTGGAACTTGGTAGTATTAAAGTTGAGAGTCACCCGGAAAACACTGCTCGCACGTGTGTGTGGTTTGAATACAAAAATTTTAAGAGTATTGTTCAGTTTTTGAGTTCTGTGATCTTTAAAGTTACTCTACCAGGTTCCAAATGGGAAGAATTAAAAATGTAGTTTCAGTTGTTGATGTACATCTCTAATACGTTGTCAATACCTTATGAAGGAAGCTCATCATCACACTCATATAAAGACGTATTTTCAGCATTTAATTTTCGAAAAACTATCAGTTTCACAACATTTAAGACAATTCTTATTTAAGGCTCGTCTGGCTTTTTTTTGGGCTGAATCGGTTAAATGTTGACACTTTTGCTTGAGCTGCTGCAACGCCATCTTTGATATCCCAGAAATCCGAAGATGACGTCAGTTAGCGAAACATAAACACAGTTTGCTTTGTACAAATTCTTTTTGTCAACAAATCCACTTAAGTGTGATTGATTTGGGCAACTGCAATTGGTGGAAACGGCGGAAGTATATGTTAAAGATTTTTTTCTGATAGACTAACTTTAATCAGATGCCTCCCTGTGGTACCACTGCTCTCCAATTCCAGGGTTTAAATTTTTTCAGGCTCAAAGTGTTTGACTTAATTGAGAAAAATCAAAAGTTCAGTCAGTTTTTCTTTTAACAGAATTCAGATTTGCTTTGTTTCCTCAGCCCAGTCTCATTCCATTTGTTTTATAAGTGGTTTCGCTGAAGAGGCACGGCCTTTAGCAGCAGCACTGCTGAGAGGCTACAGTGAGTAATGTCTCACCAAGTGCTTTAATTGTACATTAACAATGCCTGTTCACTTTTACTTTCTCTGTGATTGCCCAGCTACTGTGTAATCTTCCAAGAGGCCATTTCTCTGCGTCTTATGTAAAACGTGCGAGCGGTGCTTTTGTCCATTTACGTGTGCATACGGAAAGTGACATATTTCTCACAAACGCCTTCATTATGTGGATAAATGGCTCTGTCAGCTCTTCTGTGATTAAGAGAAAGAACTGAGTGAGTAATAACTGTTGTAGTGTGTAGTATGTCTGCAGCACTTCAGCTGAAGGGGAAAAGCCTCAATAGATGCAAGTTTTCTGTTAGTCACTGACCTTCCCCCACTGCTAGAGCCTTCAGTGACTCAGTGAGGAACCAATACAACAAAACACTGCACAGCAGGGGGTAGGGGGGGGGCTGCCAAGGGTGCTGTACACAACACTGAAATTAGCTTTCTAGTGAGCAAGCCAGCGTCTTTTCCAATTACTCGAAGCATTTCTTATGTGAAACTGTTAAATGATCTGTGGTGCTTCACTGCTCTACCCGTGCATAACACATCCCATCAACATGCCTGTGAGTGACGCAATGCATGATCCTGACGAGGCAGGCGCAATACTTCATGGATCAAATTCTAGTAACAAGAAAGGCTATGACAGTTGAATCAATCTATCCAACTTTCATACTAATGCACTCTACTTAGGGTCCAACTATGCTCCCTTAATCATGTAAATTGGTATGCGAGTTTCAAATGTTGCCATAGTCCATTATGTTGACATGGCTGTTTATCAATGCATCCAGTGGAGGGCAGTTTCTTGTATCAATGCACACACCGATCTTTCCTCAAAGGTATCATTATTTCTGTCATTTATTTCTTATTTCTTACACAGAGACAGATTCACATACACTGTTTACAGGGACCAATCTTGAGTCCGAGAAGTTTCACATTCAGACAGCAACATTTTGAAACCATACAACCTAAAATACTTAAAAGAAACCCCTACGCTTGTTTTATTAATTTGTATTTTATATTTATGCGTATTTATGTGCAGTGAGTTATAGTGCTGTAGTTTCTTTGTCAGGCCACAAGTTGGTGCTGAGTTCTGTGTGCATGCATGCAAGGAGCAGTACGACATAAACACGGAAGCACCTTTAAACTGCCATTCACCGATGAATAGGCCCGCTCAATAGCTACAGTATGAAAAAAATGTGATGATGGTGCAATAATTGTACACTTTGTGAGAGAGAGTTGGTAAATTTAAAACAAAGAGCAGCTCAAGCACGCAGAATGCCTCAGTTGTTGTTGATTTACTCTACAGACAAGCAGGATTAGTGCACATGCGCAGTACTGCATGTTTCAGAAAGGCTGTGCTTCCCTTATTTACATGGAGGATCTGGAAATCTCTCAGTGAGCAGCAACAAGGATCAACAAGGTTTGCCACTTAAATTTAAAAACATCATACCCCAGAGTCAACAATTAACTTTTGACCCAACTTTTTGGCATATACTGAGAGAACATGTAAACTCCCACAAAGAAAGGCGCCCCAACTTCAGACTTGAACCTGGGGTACGTTCACTGTGAGGCAAGCGTGCTAAACACTATGCCCCATATAAACAATGCAGCATTCTAAAACTGCTCAAGAAACATGTTTTCTGAAAACTGATGATTATTTCATTTAATCTGCTAAGTGAATACATGTTATATTTGCCTGTTGGAACTCAGCACTGGCTGAAATTGTTCACCTGATCGCTTCAGATTCACAGCTGTTCGAGAGGTCTGAAGAGGCACATTTCATCTGAGCCATATAGTTCATTTTAGCGCCCAGATGGGGCCAATACACAACTGCTTATATGCCTCTTTAGCCTGAGAAAGTCGAGGGAGAAAGTTGTACCGCCCCCTTGAAAATAAATGTAAAAGTACTTTTTTATGTCTTATCTGAGTGCCAGTGGGAGCCATGTATGCATGAGTGCACTGAGTGGCCTAAAAAAAGCATTGGAGGTTGTGCGATGTGACCTCTCTTGATGATATGCAAACAGATGTTGCTGGTCTGAGAGTGTCCATCTGGTTAAAGGAGAGATAAAGAGCTTATACCTGCATGGGAGAAAGCAGCAATAAAAAGATTTTCAAAAACGGACTTGAGTTAAAATTTGATTAAAAAAAAAAGAAAAAAGAAAACCTTGTACCAAACCAGTACTTTTATTTAGAATCCATTCATTTATATAACAGCTCAATAGTCATTGATTGATGGGAGGACACCATAAAGAAGCTACATTTTTTACCTTTGCCAATTCATAAAACCAGAAAAAAAATATCAAGACCAACAAAGAAGACAGAGCAGCACAAATCTTTGAAACAACACCCTAATTAAGGATTTACACTCAAATGAAAATGTAAACTCTGCATTAAATAGGTAAAGTCAAAACAGTAAAAAGCCAAAAGACACACAAGAGACAAACATTCTCAATGTTCTTATCATTTAATCTTATAGGGAGGACATAGTTCAGCCGTTCCCAACATTTGTATTCTTGAAACCTCCCTTAAGAAAGAGTGAAGAGGACCTGTTCGATCTCCAATTTGCCTAAATATTACAATTAAACTCATGAACATTGCTTCTGTCATCACATACAAGGGGAAGAGATTTCTAAATTAATCAAATCTGTAAAGGGGCTTATGCAGTTTTTGTTTATGAAAGCATTAAAGGCTTTACAGAGGGTTTTTTTTTTTTTTTACAAACTTTATAGTCCCATAGTGAGCAAAGCCACATGCCCCTTTGCGATCTGGCTATGAAGCAGTGACTGAAGTAAACCAAGGCAATACCTGAAAGTTAACTGTTGTACATGTCAACTGTTTGATATGATTACAGTTACTGACTGAAAGCCAAACATGTGACTATCAAAGCCTTTCCATGTCTTCAAACAGACAACAAAGTCTCAAGATCAGATCTTAAGTAGAAATTGGAGCAGTGATGGTTGAACTCTGAACATTTTTACTTCGGCTTTTTACTTGTGAAGATTATGTTGCTCAATAAGGTTCTCACACAATAAGTTGCTCTTTCTTTACCAGAAGGAACAAAACTACAGCATCCCTGTTGACCCAATCAAGATTCCACAGTTACATTTCTCTACCACAGTCAAATATCTGGCTTTTATTTATTTATTGTCAAATTTTTTAGCTCACGATTCTCATTGTCTGATCCTCTAACTAATGATAACCTCTCAGGATGATGAGAATACAACCAGAGCAGCCTGCTGCTTCTATTCCGGCTTCAATAGCCAATTCACAAAACCAAAACACGGGGGAACAATATCTGTCACTGTGAGTGGCAGGGCTGCCTTCAAAGACGTGACCTCGAATGAAAGATATAGCCAACAAGTCATCATTTCATCTTCATTGTCAGAGGAAGAAGCCTCTTTGTAGAAATCCATGGGTGGCACTAATGCTTTATCAAAGCGGGAGGAAAAGAATGAGAGCAGCGATGCTCTGGATTGAGACGGAGCTCTCTCCAATCAGTCATTTATGCTAATGCTGCCAGCAGATCGAGTTTCTAATTAGGCCAAAATGAACAATTAGCTGATTGGATTGAAGCTGCGAAAGGAGCCGTCAGTCACGAGATAAGAGAGCTTTGGGGAGGAGAGATGAAAGGGATGAAGTAAAAAAAAAAAAAACCTGTGAATATCGTCCGAGCAGATGGAAACAT
>OMNM01001561.1:0-13764 GCA_900302745.1 Parablennius parvicornis
CTATTACCGTCAATCTGCATTTTTTAGATGTCTCTCTCTCTCTCTCTCTCTCTCTCTCTCTCTCTCTCTATCTCCCTCTCTCTCCCTCTCTCTGTCTCTCTCTCTCTCTCTCTCTCTCTCTCTCTCTCTCTCTCTCTCTCTCTCTCTCTCTCTCTCTCTCTCTCTCTCTCTCATTAACAAGGTCTGTCGTCTCCCCTCTCTCTCTCTCTCTCTCTCTCTCTCTCTCTCTCTCTCTCCTCAACCTTCTCTCTTCTCTCTGTCTTTGGGCGTCCCCCCCTGCCCTCCCCAGGTCGTGTACGGCAGCCATGCCAACTTTCAATAAAGGCAGCAACAGGAAGAGATTCCAATTCCCTTCCTGTTGCAAGAGCAAAACCTGTTCAGACACTGGAAGGCTCTCGATCACATATTGTTTGCCTAAGCTGCCAAACAGGACAAGGGAAAGAAAAAAACTAGAATCAAATTTTAAATCCTTCTTTTAATTTATAAAGCTCTTAACAACCAGACGTCTCCAACATATCTCAAAGAGCTGTTAGTCTCATATTACCCCAAAAGAACACTTTGTTCGAAAATTACAGGCTTACCGGAGGTTTTAAAAAAAAAAAAAAAAAAAAAACTAGAACAGGAGGAAGAAAATTAGCTATTAGGCTCCTCTCATGTGGAACCAGCTCTCTGTTTAAGTTTGAGAGACTAACTGTCTCCTTTTTTTTAAGCTAGGTTTAAAACTATTCATTGTATTAAAGCTTACAATTCCGTTAGTGTTCGGATAATTATACTACTATGGGTTTAGATTGCTGGGAGACCTTTGCTGCACTGAGCTTCTGTCCAGTTTCAGTCTCAATACAGATATATTTTATCATAACATCTCCTGGAGTTGGTGCTCGCTCTCCTTTCTCCAGTCTCCCAACCAGAACAGCAGTTAATACAAGAGGTTTCTTTCCAGAGTATTTCCTTTTCACTTGTGTTTATGCTTGCTCATGTGGAATGGTTGGGTTTCTTATTTGTAAAAGTGCCTTGAAATGACCATGTTGTTGCTGGCAGTATATAAATCCATTGCAATTAAAAACACCCGTGAACATCCAGGAACAGAACATTGAGATTGTGTCATCTTATCAACATCTGACTGTTCACCTCGCACATAAATTAGACTGGTCTTGGAGACTTGGAGTATGCAGCACTCTTGTTCAGGTACTTCTTATGACGCAGTGGCCATCTTTTATGTAGTGGTCTGTTGGGGCAGTAGATTCACGGACGGAGACAGGGGTAGGATAGACGGACTAGTGAAGAGGATCAACAGTGTGTATATATTATGTATATAGTTATTGCATATATCATAAAATTATATATGGTGCCCATTGTTACATGCAATTTCCTTTTATATAGTGTCCTACTCTTGTGCATGTTATTTAATATTTACTTTGGTACTTCTTATTGTTCAGTTTCACTTTATATACTATCACTGCTGCAACACTGAACTGTCCCCACTGTGCAATAAATAAAGTCTATTGTATCTTATCAGATTCGGAAATCTAATGTAACTGCCAAAAGAGGCTTATATTGTGTGACCTCCACTTTAACTTGACTTACTATTGGATTATAACCCTAGTTTTGACTGTTAAATGGCTTCAAATGAAACAAGTGTTTTTACGAGCTTTCCAGGAAGATTGCTGGTTTACTTTGAGATTTGGACAATCCGTCATGCTTCCATGTTGTCTCTCACTATTGATAAAATATCATTGTATCACTCTGGACAATTAAAACAGTTCATATATCTAATATGTACCTTTTGAATTCAAATCTCACTTCAACACTTCACTGTGATGAGTAACAACCTTTAACTTTTAGCAATCTTCAGCTTTACACATGCTAGAAGTAATTTATTTGTCTTTTATTTGTTCGTTGCTCATCTGAATACATAAAATTAAACGTATAACTTACAAAAACTCAGGAGTCTGTCTCGATAGGGAGGTAATTAATCTATTTTGTCATTCCTAAGGAATCTGAGAACTGCAACTGAGTTAAAAAACAAACAAACAAAAAAAACAACATTTACACTGTTCTCAGATGAAAATTCATTCATATTGAACAGAAATGATGGACATTTTGACACTTTCTTCAGACATGGACATTTTTTGTTGGTGCATACCCACCACTGTTTCAATAAATTGTTTGAGATAAGGAAATCACCACTGCATGCTTCTACTTGAATGCCCTACTTTCATGATATAATATCACTGTATCATCAACCTTTTATGTTTTCCATAAATTTCAATGCCAAATGTCCCCATGTTTTTGTGAGTAGTGATACAATCTGAAGCTTATTAAGACTGACCATCACATTATTGGTTAATTGAAAAATTTTGGTCACAAAACAATTAAAGAAAAATCAACAATTAATTTAAAAAAAAATACTCTGAAGACAGAAAACAACAGAAAATATGTGATCACAACAGTCAGGATCTGAGGTCGTTTTTGACAGATTTGATCATACAAAATCGTATTTCCACCATGATTGTCTGGTAGGCAAACATTGGTTTAATCACATTTTGAAAGTCATGACAAAACGATGTTAATGATCTACTTCAGGTTTTAAATTCATAGTACTAGGAGCAGGATTCTTTTTTTTTTTTTTTTATATCAGCTGATCCAACACTATCACACCAAGGTTGTTGTTAAAGATAACTTTGCCTTCGGACTCCACACTGCAGTCCGGATGACGAAGCAACTTCAACACTCCAGCTCTTAGCTCGGGCGAGGCAGTTTTACTGAAGTTCTGCACCTCTGTGAGAAAGTCCAGAAGCAGTTCTCCTTTCTCGTCTCCCTCAGTGAAACACTCTGTGATTTCCATCCCAGATGGGAGCTCGTACGACTGGTACCTCACGCCCTTGGAGTCTAGGTAGCTTTTGATTTCTCCAGTGGTCACGCATTGACTGATTTCTGAATCACATAATTGGTCCTTGTAGGTTTGCCACAGCTTCCCCCAACCACTCTCCTCTGAAAAAAAAAAACCATGGAAATACAACTGGCTTCAGCAATTGCTCAAAATATTTGGTATTTGACAGATTCATTGTGCAATGTCAATCTCCTAGTTGGAATGCAATGTCTTGGAAATTAATACATTTAATCACATAGTAAAAATCCTTGGAAGTAACCAGTTATTTCTGTCTGCCTTCTGACAAAGACTTGAGTTACCACTCTGAAATACTAAACGATGTTACAGATAACATTGTAGATTTCACTATTAGCATGAGGAACAAAATGTAAACAGATGAGGACAAAGGAAGGTTAAGAGACAGAGTGGTTGGATTTGCAACCCCAGTTATGTCAAATATGCACAAAATGTGAAGTAACAATTGCTATCGATGTTTGAAAGGAACATACTCTGCAAGTGGGTATGTGGGGATGTACATAACGGGTGTGTCACACAGGCATTAACTTATAATGGTTTTGGTGTGGGCTTTTTTTTTTTTTAATGGGGTCGGGGGGGAAGGCTACGTTTGTCTGCAGACAAACGTTTTGTTGTGTACAGAAAGATCAAAACAAGGTTTGTAACAGGCCGTGTTCTATTAGTCTGTGCTGATTCTCATTTTAGTTCAAGAGCCACATGGGGCACAAATTGATCTCAATGACCTCTCGGCTGCTTTGGGGCTATTAAAGCATCAAAGCGATTTGAGTGGTTATACGAGTTTCATCTGTGTATCTTTACTTGTGTATGAATATTGGATATTTATGTCAGTGATCTTTGAGCGTTTCTTAATTAGATGTGTGTATTGGTACCATTTACAGTTCTCAGTGTTGCATTATGTCTTTATCTAAAAAAGGGAAACTCCAAGCAGACAGATTAAGAACTGCAGTCGTGGCCCAAAGACCGCATGTCTGACAGCTCGTCAAGTCTTGTTGGATGGACTGTTCACATTAACCCACAAAGTTGAATCAATAGTCGCACTGCTTAATCGCATTCCAACAAACTGTCAAAAAAATCGGACAAAGGAAAGTGCAAAAATAAAAACGAATATATTCCTTTACCAGATACAAGAATGATGAGAAGCTTCCCTTTCTTATCGAGGAGACTCTGGAAGAAGCTGACAGTTGCTCCGGGATCAGCCACGTAGTACAGCATCTGTCGATTTCACTAGATAATGAGCTGGTAAATGCATTCACAGAGCGACTAATTGTTAAATGCGATGCTAGGCAGATGCTCGAACGGGACTAATTGCTGTCGAGTGGCTACTTGATGGAATATGACTTGGATGTGTCAAAAATACAGTTTGTGGGCTGAGTGTGAACCGTCAACACCGACCTGTATCATGTGGATGAAGTCTGCTTTCTTGGTTATCTTTTCTTGTTTCCAGTGCTCCTCAAACCCAGATGCAGTCATCTCATTCCAGGTGAATTTGATGTGATCCAAACCCGGCGTCTGTGACACTGAAACTACATTGACACCACTGACAGTTAAGAGATTGTAATGCACATTACACTGAAGTCACCTGCAGCTGTTCACTCAAGTTGGCAAAATTAAAGATTATAAATAAAAACATGCTTTTAATTGGAAACACAAAGCTGTATATCATGCACTGAAGTTAACATGATTTTTTTTACGGTCTACACACTGCTAGTTTTATTTCAGGCCACAATATTTGGAGCTGACAAGTGTCACCATGTTGGAAAGAATTTTGGTAATTTGCACCTCTGCTATCAACACAAACACATCTCAGTTGAGCCATATCACACCTCATTAAAATTGATGGAAACCTTTCAGCACCACCACATGGGGGCATAAGTGACATTTTCCCCCTCTATTAATCTAATGAGCACGAGTTAAATGACAGTGATTGTGACTAAAGTTTAAAAGATTAAAAATCCTGTGATTTACACATATTGTTATGGATTATATTTTTAATAATATGACTAAGTTTTTGAGTGATGCAAACCTTCCAAAGAATACCTATAAATAAGCATTCATATTGTCAGTTTGTAACACTGACTTGCAGAAGTGATATCAATTATAAAAGGAGCCGGAGAAATCTGTTACATCTGTCATTTTCATCTGCAGTCCAAAGCTGGAGTTTGATACGTCTCTTTTGGGAGTATTGCATTGAGGAGGAAAACCTGAACTTTCTGTCTGCAGTGACCAACACTTTAAAGTTTCTAAAGTCAAGTCCTGGGGAGACATTTTTGCAGAAGATCTCATTTAAATAAATTCTCAACCTATTGCAGGACTTGATAATGACCAAGTCATTTGAGGCTGCATGAAAACACCAGAAACCTGCAGGGCAGAAGCTCTCCAGGACCCGAGTGAGTCAAACCAGGTCCATCAGTGAAGCTGCAGTGCCTTTCAATTTGGCTGCATCATTGTCTGTCTTTTTTTTTTTTTTGGCTGTATTTTACTGCTTTACACTCTAACTGACATATTTGTGGTTTTTTTTTCCCTCGTGTCTATATATTGTTTATATGGCACCACCTGGGAACACTAGATGTCACTGTATGACTACAGAATTACGCTATAGTAGTTGCTTGACTGATATTGGAAGATAAATGTTGACAAAAGAAAAAGAAGTTACACAGCAGAGTTCGAAGTACAAAATAGGAAGTAAGATTCTTTTAAAATAGATTGTTGGGAAAGTATGGAAATTTAGTCTGTTATATTGTGTCGCTATTCCAAACTCCCTGCAAAGGAAAATCTATATCGACGGCATTATTGTGCAAATAAATTATGTTCATGAAATAGTCCTGACAGATTATTACTATACACTAGTGTGATCTATAGATCTATTTTTTTCCTTTTCATAATGTGATTTTTAAAAGACAGGACTCACATTCAGGTGTCACTTTACCAAGTTTACATACCTCTAAAGTCTATAGCAAGCACACCTCCAATAGTTTTATTGCCGATTGATCCAAACAGCCGTAAACATGATTCATCTGACAAAACTCAAAAGGAAAAACAGATTTTGGGAAAATACAACTCTCTCACTCTGCTTTTTCTTCCTGTTCGCACTGAAACTCTCACTTTGCAATTACGTACACGACAATGTTGCGGCTTTTAAACATACTTAACTGGTCAATCGTTGAGCAACTGAAGAGATGATTTTATTTTTCTTAAGCTAACTTATGCACCCACGGCCTTTGTGTGAACTGCAGATTCAAACCGCATAATGTTTCATCAAGTGTTGAATCCGCAAAAGATTTCAAGAAGCTTCACAACATTGTTTTGATAACACTTGTTCTCGCAAAGCTGCGTGCTAAGATCCTCTTACAGTACGGAAACGACTCAAGTTTTTTTTAAAAAAAAAGAGGAGCTGGGGATTCATCGCTTTAACAACCGTTTTCATTAGAACAGCACTGTGAATATTTGATGTGTAAGTGTGTAAAAGGTGGTAGCAGTGATAGAGCCGTGGTCTTGCAGCTGCTAATGATTCAGTATTTCAGAAGTGTGGACTCGGCGATATTCATGCAGCAGGCTGCAGTGGGAGTGGTGCTTTAAAAGCCATTCCCCTACAAATATGTGAATAGCTGCATTATTTATTAATTAGTGTAAAAGCAGAGAGCAGGATGGTTTAAAATGCTCAGAAAGAAAAACACCTTTGTTGCGGTTAAATTAAATATGGAGGCACATTTTGGTGAGCGTGTGAATATAGAGAGGCATTTTTGAGGTGCGCGAGTAGTGTGAGTGTGTGTGTGTGTGTGCCTCTTAATAGTCAACCTTTGTATTTCTGTAGCTGCTGGCCGCTGGGCTCCACCACCTCGTAATCCACCGCCACCCCTGGGTGCTTCTGATGGAGCTCAGAGAGCATCTCCAGGTCAATCTTACCTACAAGCGCAAACACAAACACATTATTTGGAAACTTTTTTTTTTTTTTTTTTAACCAGGAACATAATGTCCCACTTTTCAACAATAACCAAACTATTATAAACAACTCTGCAGTTTAATATTTGCATGATTATTAGCATTCTTGGTCTAAACACCATCACAGGGAACTTGAAATAAAAACATGTGCTGAAATGCGGATTTTAATAACATCCTAAAAATTCATTCAGAATTTACTCTACAAATGCACCTGGCCTTTGGTGTGCAGTGCAATCAATTATTAATTTACCAAAATCATAGAAAATCATAGAAAAGGTCTAGAGCTCAGTTTAAGTATGGTGTTTGCGTCAGTCAAATAATCCATGAAAAATGTGGTCCTTTCACAGAAAGAAAATCAGGAAAATAAAAAAAAGAATTGATAGAAAAATCATTCCTCCAGTCAAGGAAAAGCCCTCACAACAGCAGGAGGCATCTGTGTCACATCCACAATCAGGACCAGACTTCAATAGAATGAATACAGAAGGTTCACAATATAGAGTAAATAACCGTTTGTGTGCCTCAAATACAGGAAGGGCAGGTTGAAGTTTGATAAAGATATCTGAAACAATACCCGTTCAGTTCTGGAACAAAAGCAACGTGCTACAGATGGATAAAGATACAGTTGTATCAAAACAACGAAAAAAGTAGACTATGGAGAAGGGAAGGAATCGCTCTGGATCCAAAGTATACAGCTCATCAAAGAATAAGGATGAAAGCTGAACTGTTTTGGACAATAACATTAGATAATATTCAGCTTTAGATGTTGCACCGATTCATTACAAGCACCTGAAGACAGCACTGAGTGGAAAATGACTCAACAGGCAGAAGTGAAAATCTGGCAGAGCATAACTGGTAATGTAGTAGTAAGATTATTCGGTCAACAGATATACAACGCAAACAAACACAGAAAAATAAAAACATTTCTGTCAACTTATTGTGTCAATAAGACAAAATCCTTCCTCACAATTTGTGACCGAAGTGTTAAGAATGTAGGTAAACTGATTTTGCCTAACCCTGTACATAATACAAGTAAAGCTTCTACAATTGAAGTGACAAAAACCATTGGTTCTTAAAACTGATTACAGTATCAGAAATGTCAATTTCAGAGGAGATTTTTATTTTCTTTGCCATTCTCAAAAAAACGAAATGTAACTTTGTCCTTTAAGGGAACTGTTCATTTTAGTTTTGTCCTTCCTGAGCTTGATATTTTTCAAGCATAAAACCGCCTTTAATGTCAATAGATTAGAGGCTTTGTACTTTCATTAACTAAAAATCATTTGCCACCAAATATGAAAAGTGACAGCTTGATTCATGATTATATACCTACAACCTGATTAAGATGAAAATACACTCAAATCAGCGCTGAAAGTGTGCACTTGAAACACATCTTGATCGTTTCAATTTAAATCAACTGTGGTGGTGCACAGAGCCGAAATGCTCAAATTAATATCAACATCCAATTACTCACGGACCTGACTGCACCTCGTCAGCCAGCGTATCATCTGAATGTTTCAGAGCCGATTTAGAAAAGAATTAGTCGACAGCCTTTTTTTCAGATAATTATGCATGGCCATGAAAATCCTTTTGAGCATCATTTAGCCACAGGCAAGTGATTTTCATTGAGTTATTATTGAAGGTGACAAGTTGCCGTGTACAAAAGGAGTAAATTTAAGCAGAGGAGCTGACGTGGACATCGCTGAATCTTTCCGATTATGTTGAATTATATCTTACAAGGGAGTTTGTAGCTTTTTCAAACAAATTTTACAGTCCATTGGAGAATCTGTGATGTTTCTCAAATATGACACGAACATGGCGACTCAGGTAATTTAAAAGGATTGGCACTGATTTAAGTAAAGGGTAACGGTGCTTAGGGGGCTCAGGGAAGAAAAAAAAAAAAAAAAAACAGACTTCACTATATCATAAAACTGCAGAATGGGGGAGGTCACTTTGTCTCACTTGAGGTTAAAGACAAAGCTGACAACAGGACAGATGTCTCGCTTCATTATCACAGTCAAGAGTTGGTAAAGTTTCTTTTTTTTTTTTTCCCCCCCTGCAATGGTGATGGTAACAGCAGGCTGATTCAACAACGCCTCCTCACCTTAGCTGTCTGCCACAGGGGTCGTTCCAACTATTTACCGTTCTGCATTAAACATAAGATAAGTTCGGCAGTGACGGCGTCCTGTGGCATGTGTTCTTACCGGCTCCACTTCCAACTCCAATCACATTTAGACGGGACTCTCCATCTCCAACACTGAGGGGAGAGCAGAAAGAGAGCGAGAGAAAAACAACTCCATACTGAGTCTTCAGAACAGCAAACCCTTGAAACTCACATCCTCCAACCTGCCAAATGTGGGGCACATTTTTGGGCTTGTAACTGTCAATTCTGCCTGACACTTGGGATATGTGAGATGTTCTGATCTAGCGACTGAAGCATCTACAAATACCAAGGCTTTGATTGTTGCCGAGACATGTTCTGTCACTCACCGTCTGATTTTTAATAACGCTATTACACCTTTTAATTTGCTCGTGAGTCATATCTCTCCAGATCCCTCTCTAGTGTGCTTCTTAGACCGGTAAAGGGAGCAGAGAGTTTTGGTTCGGTTCTCTGCCGCACGTCAATCATTCTCCTACAGCTTGTATCCACGGAGAGAATAAAACGCGGTGAGGAGTGAACTTTCCAAAAGCACTTCATCTGTCTGTGCTCTTGTAGCTAGTTGATGGTGCGATTCCTTCACAATCTACAAAATCACCAACCTACCCTGGTTAATGGGCAAGTCCATGGGGGCGTTCAATCAATGGGGGAGGTACAACTGGATTCTGCAAAACTGGGAACTCTACACTGGGAATGTGGGAACTCCAGAAGCTAGCGTGACGCCACTTGACAAGGTGGATGTAATGTTTTAATTCCGTGCTCTACAACAAACATGTGATGTCAGGAAAGATTTAAATCAGGGGAGGTAAACTGGTTGCGTTCATTTATTTTCTTTTTACCGGTTTAATAAGTTCTTGTGTAGGTGGACGATTCCCCTCTTCTTACACTTTTGCTTCCTGTGGCCAAAGCTTCGGCACAATAATCACTTTTATTTTTTGTTAAAATTATTTTTGCTCCAAAAACTATCAATAACAGCTTAAATACTAATAAAGTCATCCAAGATTATTAATAACATCCAAAAGGGAAACACAAAATGGTAATGTCAGTACTTCTCTGAACGGAGTAGCTCTAATGTCCATGCAGTTTATGGAAGGTGGGCTGCTCAGAATAAACCATTTCTGAGCATTAAATAGAAATTTTGTTTGTTAATGTGTCTAATCTAATCACATCCCTTGTAAAATTTTAAATTTGGTAGCCTCTCCTATATAGTTTTGCTAATATCACAACAGCTCTATTTTGACATGAATAGAGGAGACATATTAAGTCAATAAATAATATTGACTTTACAAGCAGCATTTATTCCAATTGAACATTTAAATGGGTGATGGAAATGTTGTTTTTCAACTTGTTTCTTGTAGTCCGGTCAATGTTTCCATATCCATGAATGCACCATAAGACACAATCATGCTGGCTGAGGTTTGACCACTCCAAGGCTTTTACTCTACACTGTACTTTACTACTGCTTGTGTCACATTTATGAAAGAACCTGAAAGTTGCAGCAATGCCTCTTTCTGTAGTACTTTATTGTTGCCAATGCTTTTCTGCATGAGTGGCGTATAATCCTCAGGCTGCATTTGCCATTGCTGCAATCTCTTGCAATTCTATTGACACATTAAATGTGTCTCCCACTCCTTGTGATGCAACAGGTACAAAAAAAAAGTCCATACACTCTCAGTGACAGCAAATATTGGATTAAGGACCAAGATTCAATACAGCACCTAAAGAGTCCAATTGTCATTTTAAAGGCTGTCATAGATGCAGTTGAACTTTAGATCATCCAGAGGCATAAAAGCATTAGCAAGCAAATAGTTCAAGGATATAGTTTAACGTTGGCCTCCAGTTTGCAGAGGAGTGACCTTGTCCTGCTCCCACAAAGGCAGCCGAAAGGAGAGTGACTACATACACTAGTAAATCACACAGGATTAAATCACACCCACCTACCAACACCTAATACACACACACACAAACACACAAAAAGCAAAGAATATTGTGAAGCGACAGCCTGATGCTTTTCTCCCAACATCCACTAGATGGCACTTGAGTAAAGCTGCTGGTATTTGGGGATAAAAACACTTTTTTCTTTTTTTTTCCAATAGTGACACAGGAATGGGAATCCTAGGTGGAATATAAGTGGACAGAATATCAGTGTGATAGTCTTTGCCATCAGTGGGTTCCTGAAGACTCTGGAAGGTAATTAATAACTGCAGTGTAGAAATGATACCCTTTGTAAGTGGAAGGTAAAATGAAATGTGCATTGGGACAAAAGACCAGAGTCATCACTTCACATTATGTACTTCAGAAGTTGTACAGACGCAAAAAAAAAAAAAAAAATACATATTCAACCTATTTGTCATTTTAGCTGCTTGTGTTGCTTCTTTTTATATGCTTGTAGCACATTGAGATGTTTTAATTAAAATGACTATTATTATTACTATTCACTTGAGTAAATGATCAAGGTTTGACAGGTTTTTAAAAGATACAATTTTAAGTCGATTGATACCAGGCATCCTGTAGAAAGGCAGCCATTGACAAGCAGATACGCACACAAATATTGTAACTATAGCTCATATATTCCTCACCACTTGATCAATTGGCAATGACACATGATAATTCAGCTTGTAAGTTTTGATTCAGAGCTAAAATCATATTTCATGTCAAAAGGAAACACCATCATCCTCAAAGAGGACGAAGCAAGTAAAGTGGTCGAATGTAGTGACACTCACTGCTGACAAATGAAGTATGGTAAATAATTTGAAATACATTGTACTTGCCTCTGTAAAATAAAGATTTACATTGCAACTGGTTATCCTGCAACACGCAGTGATGTAATAGATACAAGGTTAGAGCTACTATAAATGTAGACAGATAAGCTGAAGTACGGCTCCACATTAGTGAACTCTGAACTTTAAAGACGACAGCATACTATATGAGAATTGTCCATTTCCTGTCAGTCACCAAACAACATGAAAAGTATAATCATACAAATGCTTTGTTACTGTACTTCAGAGGACATTTAAGTTTTCTGTGCTTTAGACTTCTACTTTTGATTCCATTTGGACAAAGACAAACTCCTCACATTTCAAACATATTTCTTCATTATGTTGAGCGATTTCCTTGTTCTTTATACAAAATCAAAAATGATTTTGAGGCTAAACAGATGGATCAATAGCACATGGAATTGTATTTCTTTATGTATCCATCAGAGCATTTCAGCACTAATAGACAAAGCTACAAAGAAAACAAATGGACGAAAAACAAAAGGAGTTTAGGAGACTTGTTGATTGAAATAAAAGGCTGGCTTAAAGTGTGACTGAGAGAACTAATAGCCAAATTGCTGAAACCGAACTCGATAACACTGATGATGGAGCAAATTCTGAGCAGCAAGCAACACATTCCCTTGGCCTTATTTGAATAAAAGAGATGTTTGAAGTTGTCAGCTCAAAGAACAGAAACAGCCGCTAGAAATGTCCTTCAAAGGACTACACTTCTCTTTTCTCCAAACTAAGTATCTACACTTCTATTTGAGTAAAGAGAGCACAGACTTTTGGTACCTCTGTTCATCCGTTAGATACAAAGATACTATAATTCAAACCGCTTACACTCAGAGAGACTTTGTATTCTGATCTGATCTATTCCTCCCATAACCACTTAATGTTTGAAGGAGCTTCTTCCTCCTTTATCAGTATCACTGATCTTATGACCTCTCCAGGTTAAAATGAAAGGAGGATCATTTATGACAGTGTTTATAACTTTGAAATACCCCGTCATAAATTGCACTTTTGTGTTTTTCTACTGCCGAGAGTGTAGCTGTGAGGACTCGCTCATAAAGCTGTGTGTGCTTCATTACCTGGCCAGTATATCTGGCAGTTTACTGTGGATAAAGTCCTGCATGCACTGGTGCTCAGTGGAGCGCTCCAAAAAAAGCTGGAAGGCTTTCTGGTATCTACTATCATCATGGACCAGACTCTTCAGTAGAGATGCCATTGTGCACAAAGCTGGTGGGAAGAGAGTGAGAAAAAAAAAGAAATATTAGTATCATTTAGGTGCAAACGCATGTGTGAGATGTAAGAACTCTTTCTTGATTTGGCCTATTAGTCAAGTAGCGTGGGTGGCCGGCGCTGGGACATCTACACAAATCGATGCCACGGACGATGAGAATGACCAAGAATATCTATTTTATACACGGATGGAAACAGTATTTTATACACTCGTGGTTTAAACACGTGATGACATCGTATTGCGCCACTCCCAACACAAAAGGGACTTCACTCCGGATATCGCTGCTGCAGATTACAGAGCTTCCAGATCAGCGCACTGACATGATACCTACTGCTGGTGTGTGAATGCGTGCGTTCAGAATAGACTCAAACAACAGCAACAACCATAAGCCACTCAGATATTCTGGGGGCAAAACCGAGTCCGCTAAATATATACGCGCGAAAACACTTGTTTTTCCCGCGAAGCGCGCGAGGCAAATCCCGCATACGCACATCATATTTCATCACTATAGAGCTCGTGTCGCTCGAGCCGCGGAGATCGAGACAAATCACTTACATGTCGCGCAGGATCGTGTTCGGAGTGGTGGGAAGGCTGAGATATAAACCCTCCCACCCGTGTCGCCTCCTCCCTTCAAGGAGGGCCAACCGAGGCAGAGAGAATCCCTCAAACTAAATCAATCCGGGGATGAAAAATACCCAGATTTTAAAAACACACGGCAGATAAGCCTGAACTTGAAACATTGTCGTTTGATAATATGGCAGGAAATAAC
>OMNM01001561.1:13942-26969 GCA_900302745.1 Parablennius parvicornis
TTTGCAAAAAAAACAAAAAACACATAATGTATGCTGTACTCTGTGCCACAACCAAATTAAACTTTGAAGTTTAAATTTAAAGCCTATTATGGCACTATTTTACCTGTACAGTAAAGCCTGTTTGTGGCCCCTGAAATAAAAGTGACATCACTGACCTTGTGTGTACTTCACCAGACTTGTCTTCATTAGTAATAATGTCATGTGGATACATTCATTCTGTTTTATTGGTTTCCCCTTTTTATAAAAAGATATTTTATTATGCCTGATGTTGCCATTTTTAAGCACACTGGCATATTTTGCTTTTTGAGTTGAAAACCAGATTCATTGTCCTTTTTTTTGTATGACAGTTAAATTTCACTTAACTTGAGTTATTGATGTATACATTTTTTTAATTGATTTGAAATGCAATATCACACAAGTTGCTGGTTTATTTTCACATTCACAAATAACTTATAACATGCATGTTAACCCACATTTATACCAACACAGAAATACTCCATAAACAGAGAAGAACATGGGTCACAGTTCATGTCTTGGCTCTGGCGCTTTTTGTGTAATCCTAACTATGTCCCTGTTTCAGGGTCCTTGACTTTCCTTTCTCATGCTTGCTGTTCTCCACTCTGATGTCCTTTCACCTGTGCCCCAGTGTGTGATTGTCGTCATCTGGTGCTTTTAGATTATAATGGGCTTGTCTTGTGGGGTCTGAGGCCTGTACTTCGAACCGTGATAAACATATGCACACGCTATCCTGATAACCTGAGGAGTTATGTGCTCTGTAAATTCATGTTTGTGCAGTTTTGTCAGCGTGACCATTATTATCGACTTCATTATTACAAATCAACCCTCGTGGTGCTAAACAAACTTGGAACACCCGTGATGAACAGAGAAAAATCCTCCAAGGCCTCAGTGACGAGGATTTATTTTATTATGTCAAAAAGATCGCTCTAAATTACTTTCTCATCTCCCTTCCACTATAGCTCATCGCTGAACCCTGGCACAAATCGTGATTATTTAAGAATGGGCAGGTTATTTTCCAAGAGATCTGATTGGTCAGGAGGCAGAGCTGTTAGACTCACTTTGAGCTTATCGAGAACTTAACCTGCTCTGGAACTGGTTAGACTTTCAGTGTAAGTTGCCGGGGTGATTTCTCCCGGTGAGAAGTGGGCGAGCATTGTAGTACGGAAAACCCAGGGTTAGTCCTTGAAGTTATCTCAATAAGAGAAAATCCAGCATCACAATACAGACCTCTGGTTCCCGGTCCATCTACATTACTACATATCTGCATTCCAATATTTCTGCGTTCCTCTGCGTTCCGTCGATCATGTTTCTGTTGTTCTGTGCAGCAGCTTCTCAGTGATTTTTGTGGACTTTGCTCCCTTGAACTCTTGACTTTCGGATTTATTTAATTATTTCTTTATTTTTGATTTTTGGTTTGGTCAATAAAAAAAGTTATTTTTTCAGTGTCTAACGTACTGAGTCCTCTTCTCCCAGATCTACACATGACAGCATGAGGCATATCCTTGAAACTCAGCACACACAATGGCAATTATGAAGCATGCAAGTGTGAAAAGAGTCATTTGTGTGGACCAACACATTCAGTGGCTTCTGTAGCGTGAACACAACACTGTAACTTGCAAGATTTGTGTTGCTGGTTGGCAGAGTCACCACATGTAGGTTCAGTAAGAGACGTGGCTGTGATGCTCGTGTATAAACAGTTTCTTCCGGCTGCAAAGACAGAGAGGAATTTTGTAATGTATTCAGTTAAAAACACTTGAATGGAAGACCTATCTGATAAAAGAACACCCAGCATGGTCTTGACATGTTTACAAAGTGCTTCCGAGAACACAGTGTCCTCAGAACAGACAGGAGTGTTTCAGAAACAAGTCTACTCTGTTAAAACTAGGAGATGAAAGCAATAAACAAAAATGATGTCATAACTTATAAACTAGTTAATAAAGAAATGTTTGCAAAGGTGAAGCATTGCCTGTCTGAATGTGAATGTGTAGTTTCCAGTCTGTCTTTGTTTGGACTATTGTGACCTGTCTAGGATTTACATGCTTTTGTTTATCCAGCATCTGTGAGTTTGATAACCCAGATTCCACCAGACCTCTCAAAGTGTGTTGTGATATCTGGGACCAAGACGTTAGCAGCAGGTCCCTTCAGGTGAGGAAGTTGCAACGTGAGGCCTCCATGAGACTGCATGAGACGGCCTTTGACCCCGCCTACAGGTCACTGCTTTTCTGCCTTTCGACCACTTTTGATCGGTAGCGACAGAACACTGGAGAACTGGCACACAAGAGCCCACAAGGACGGTTGTTTCAGAGATGCTCTGACCCAGACGTCTAGCCATCGCAAATTGGTCTCAGTTGTGCAAATTGTCACACTGAAACCAGAGTCGAGAGTTCAGTGATGCAGCAATAAAAGCTCACCACAGAATTTCAGATCTGTCGGCAAACTAAGCACAAAGTAAGTTGTTAAGCATCAGGAGGCCTTCAGTGGATTATAATGTTATGGCTGCTAGCTGTATTTTCACTACATTATTGACATAATGGCTGAATTCACTTTAACTGCACTAATGTTTGTTCATTACAGAGGCCACTATCACGTGGTGAATGGATTTCACATTGTCGCCGCTTCAGCGGTCCCTAAAGTGCTTTGCAGCGTTAATCACATTCACACACCACACACACTCAAGCACCGCTGGTGATTTCTCCAATGCAAGGTGCTCAATCCATCCATTGGGAGCTTTTTAGGCTCCAATGTCTTGCTCAAGGACACTTTAACGCAAGGACAAGTACTTGGCCTGCTCAACCATTTGACCCACAGCTGTCGTGTTGAGTGATGCCTGAAATGTTTGAAATTTATAATTTGACAGCGTCCAAATGTTTCTTTTCACTTGGAAGTCGGAAACCTCCCACTTACCAGTTACTTATGAAGGCATCGTTATTCCCTATTGATGGTTCTGATAGTGGGGCCTTGGTTTGCTTTTGAATCCTACTGTAAAGTGTACATCCGTTCAATCATACTTTAATCAATTTTCTCTAAAGCATATAATTTAGAATGACATGAGAACTCAGTATGTCTACATGCACAGTGCTGTCAGGGTCTGCTAGGAAAAGCAACAACTGCTGCATTGCTTGAGTGATCAATCATGTCAGGTTTACATTTTTCTGACATACATTTCAGTTTCATGAAGGCATAGTCCAACCCCACTCTTCTGCATCAAGAATAAAACCTGACATGAATAAAACCAGATGATATTGATTTATTTCAAGATCCAACAAGCTGATTTTCTCACTCTGCAGAGACCAGAGCTTGGAAAGATCTTTTCTTTTCTTTTTTTTTTTTCTTTTTTAAGTCAAATACATTTTTGAGCTTTGATAAGGTCATCACAAATGTGAGGTGTTATACAGGATAATTAAACTTTTTTTGTACATTCAGACTATAGGATATTCAGTATATGATATGATATCTATTTCTTTAGAAGCAGGAGACTGAAGCAAATGCCATGTCGTGCAGATCTCACATTTTCCACTGCTTACAATATCTGACAAACAGAAATTAGGCCAAGAACCTAAATTAGATTGTAATTAGGCCACAGACTCCATCTGATAAATTTTAATCCAGGGAGGGACTCACGCTGCAAGTGTTGACGGCTCAATGATCTGTAGGAAATCTACTGTATGTTGAGGAAAAAGGTGCTCACAATAGCGGGTGAGTGAATGCACAGATGCGAGGCAAGGCAAGGCAAATGTATTAATAGAGCACCATTCAAACACAGGGCAATTCACAGTGCTATACCAGGAATTAAAAGAAATTCAAGAAAAACAGAAAAGCTTTACAAAGAAATTAGAACTATTTCACAAAAATACATTCAAGCTTTAAAGAAATGACAGAAATACATAAATAATAAAACAAAATATGAAACTTTACCATTTGCATGAATGTAACCAGAGGACTTTCAGTAGGTGAACTTACTATGCTATGACCTTCACCCACTCTGGGTCTCAAGACAAAGTGGAAGCCAGACATCTCTGCTACAAGGAAAATAAAACCCCGTAAATAATACTCAGAATTTAGTTTCTTTCATTAAGTACAAAGGGTAAAACTGCCTAAATAAGTTTGTTTGGTACGAAGACCAAAACGGGTGTATTCATTACATGAAACCAAATATTAATCTGCCCTGTCAGGCACGTTTACGATTAAATTATAATTGTCACAAAAGTGAAAATGTACATTTGGAATAAACTCTCTCACCGTTGTCAGTCAGTGGTTGTGGTAAGTTCAGGGGATTTAAAAACAGCAGAAAAAGCCAAATAGTTAAGTAAGGTAAGAGCTTTACTAAGAAAGATTTAATAATGTGAATAAAAAAATGAATACAAATTATCGTTTATTTGAAAGCTTGTGCAAATAATAATGTTTTAGTCCTGTTTTAAAAGAAGTGAGTGTGTCAGCAGTCTTCAAGTGTTCAGGACGTTTGCTCCTCAAGTGAGGAGCCTAGGAACTAAAAGCTGCTTTGCCTAATTTGGTTTTGACTCGAGGAACACTGAGTAAACCTCTTCCTGAGATTTGTGTCCAAGTAACTTGTGTCCAATGAATTTAAAATAAGAGTCCAGAGTCAAAACTGAGCACTATAATTGTGCCAAGTATGTTCGGCACCGCGATTGGATTTTGTCAGGTTTGAGCAGACTTTTCGCATACGTTACGTCACTGGGAAAGTCGTTTTTCAAGCTACAAGGAGTCTCAACTGATACTAGAAGACCTTCTTCACCTTGAGCTTTTATATCAAGGAAAGAGTGAGAGAGAGTCTGAAGGTCAAGTCTGTGCTGTTAAAGAATGCCATTATCCAGTCCTTGCAATAAAGGATGAGACACTGCATTCAAATGATGTAAAGAAGTATAAATGCACTCTTTTGTTGTCAACATTAAAACATTAGATCTCCGAGTATGAGAACTGTTTACAGACAAAAGAGTAAATAATAACACTCTCAGGTATTCAGTTCATTTTCACTCCAGAAACACATTTCTTCACTTTTTTTTTCTTTTTTCCAGTTGAAACATTGCCTTTAGGCATGGGCATGGTCTGAGAAAAAGAACCTTTTTTGGAGGCAATTTGGATAAAGTTCAGCTCTCACAAGAACATTTTGTGAAAAGAGACCTCTGCAGCACATGCCCTTAGATTGAACTTCACACTGAAGTGAGTATGAGACATAATGTGTCCAGCATCACGTGCACACTTAGAATTCATAAACTTGTATGTTGATAATTTCTTACATTTTCAAGTTAAATGAGTACAAAGATCATTATATTCCATTATAACTGAAATGTTATTCGGGGAAAGAAATAAAGGAATAAGATTGTAAATATTGTCGAGTGTGTTCTATCCACTCATCCATTGATATTTTGTACTGTTTTAACCTGACAGCAGGAACAAGGCAGGATGCCGGTCCACCACAGGGCTAAGACAGACAAAGATGCAATCACGCTGGCAAACATTCAGTCACAAGCTAGTTCAACACAAGCCTTTTGACTATGGAGAGAAGCTGGAGTATCCAGAGGAAACATATGCATCTACTACAAGGAGAACATGCAAACTGGCACCGTCAGCTAGCAGTTTAGAACAAGGAGCCATGCTTCTGCTGCCAAAACTTTAGAAAGAAGAAACATTTTTTTCCTTTCAATAGGGAAAAGTGGTGCAAGTTATGTTGCCAGAGTCCATGGGAAAAGTGCCTTTTAATATGGAAATATAAAGTAGTGCGCTCAACAGAAAGAGAGAGTAAACCCCCCCCTCCCCAAACAAACCAAGGAACAAAGGAAGTGAAAGAGGAGCTGCTGGTGGGTGCTGCATGCTCAAAAAGAGGGGAAAAGAGAGCAAACATAAGAATGTAGAAGGAAAAGCTTCGTTTTTTTTTAACCTTCTGCAGGGTTACCAGAGGCAGGATTACTGAGCCTTGCCACTTAAATTCATTGCAAGATTGCCATTTAATGATTGTTCTGATTATGCTAAACTTTAATAGGGGTTTTATTCACATACTTGATTGATAAAACGTGTACATTCAGTTTGAATGATAGTTTGCTGCATTTACTATCCAGTAATTGCACAATTTAAGTCATTTTCAGAATAAAAGCTTAAAATTAAGTCCATCCTTTAACATAATGTTAAATGTATATAAAGGCATAGTAATGCTTAAAACATTTCTGTTTTGAATGGAATTGATAGTAGCATTTTCTTTTAATGCTATTTATCTTCAATGTTTTTAACCTAACATAACTATTACATAATATTCTTCCGATATCTGCTATGGTCTTTTTTTAAGTTTGGACAGAACCTGAATCCAATTTTGCCTGAACAATTTTACTTATATGCTTTTGAAAACATTTCTGGAGGAAATATTCTTACATTTCACATGGATGTCTGTTGATTTCCTTTTGAATCTTTTTGGAGGAATAATCGAGAACGAATGATATCAACAGATGATGCTTTTTTTCCCAGTATAAATTATCAAATGACCACGTTATTGTCTGTAGCTGTAGATTCGGTGTGGAAATCAAGACCGTTAGATAGTAATTGTTTCAGTTTAGTGATGGCACTGCACTGTACAACCTTGAATTAAAGAGTTCTCATGCATTCTTGATGAGCTCACCTATAGACAGGAGAAATAATCTTTCAGTTAAGCGTTAGTCTCGGCCTGAATCTGGCCCTGACATCTCTCAGCACTTTGCCTGTAAAACTGACAGTGGTAAATAATAAATAAAGGATCATATTTTTTTATAGTGGCAATTTATTTTGTGGTCATATTTGAGCATCCAGCTTGAAGAAAATACTGCAGCTGGGGCTAAAACTAAAGCAGCTGACCTTATTACAGCAACATATACTGCTTTTAGTAGGCCCGTGTTCAGACCAGACTAAACTTCAAAGTCCATTTATTAATTACACAAGCTTGCACCATCTTATCTTTCCGACCTCATTGTTCTCCATGTGCCACCTTCACACTCTCAGATCTGAGAGTGTTGGTCTTCATTTATTCAGGAGAAATGTACCAAAAATCAAAATGACACCCCCCCCCGAAAAAAAAATTAAAAATCAGAGGGTGAAAAAATATTTTCCACCAAGATTTGCTTAATTAAGACGAAACCTCTCTTGCATTTGATAAAACACAGTCGGGCTAACTCTGTCTAATTCAGTACCAGATATTCATTCGAGTATATCAAAGTCTTTCTTTCTCTCTCTCTTCTCTCGCCCACTCTCATCGAGATGCTCACCCACCTGCACACACCCACTGTGACACACACTGCGCTCAGCACCGAGACCGTGCTGCTCGTCTACTTTGATTTTAAAGTACAAGGTCGGATTAGGTAAAGTTTCTTCACCGCTTGGCTCTGTGAGAGTGTACTAGAGACGTAAGAAAGTTGTGACTCCAGTTTCCAGAAATGAAGAAGTTATTGAGCGCTGCGCGGAGGAGCAGTGTTCAACGCTCTCATCTCACAGCAAGAAGGTTTTTGGTTCAAATACCAGCTGTGTGGAATATTCATATTCTGTTTGGGACTGGTTAATTAGTGACCATAAAAGTAGTGTCCTCCATTCACTGATAGTAAGCTGGGATTGGCTCCAGCACCTCACCGTCCTGAAAAGAATATAAGTGGAAAAGAAGATAGATAGACAGAATAAGTTATTGGTTTGGCAAGTGATGGAGGAGAGGAAGATCATTTCAACCACAGCCAGATAATAGTGTAATTGTTTAATAATTACTGTGTGATGAATTTGCTTTTACAAGAGTAAACCTAATGATTTATTACTTTTCATTGCATCAAAATTCTTCCTGTTTTGAAATTTCTTGTCATTATTCTCATGAACTAAATCTGTGGATTCACTCAATATCTGATGTGATATCTGATGTTTTGGAGAAGCCAGTTTAATTTGCATTCTATGCATTTCATGAAATCATTTCAGAAACACTACACAATAAGCATTAACGTAACAAGATTTTGGAAATCAGAAATATCTGGATCAACTCTCTGTCTCCCAGATCAAAACATTGTGGTGGTACTTTACAAAAAAGTTTTTTTTTGGAAACAGCATTCTTTCTTTCTTTTTTTGGGGGGGATTTTTGCAGCACTTCACCCGCAAAAACCTGAATTCCATGATATGAGACCCAGTAAGTCAAGCAAAGCCAAAGGTAAATGGCCCTGCTGTTTCATCATTCATCTAAGATGATTCAACAGCTCTATTGATTTGTCACTGGCTGCAGGTGAGCTCCACGTGATGAAACCTTGCTGTGAGTATAAAGGCAAGAAGAACCCAGATGTCTGCAATGCAGGAACAACATGCAGCTGATTTTCCACTGCTGATTCCAGCTGGTCCCTTCTGCATGAGGGATTTTCTCCTCCGTCTTCCTGTTGCTTTCCGTTTTTGTTCAGAAATCCTCATCCTGTGATGTTTGAATTCCATATATATGATTGGAAATTGAAGGACATTAAAAATGTTGTTTTGGAAAGACGGACTACCACCAGTAGGCTCCGGAAATATTGTGACAATCTCATCTCTCTGCTGACAAATTGTTGAGCGCATGTAAAAATTGCAATAAATGATAATGAACATTCATTACTGTTAAAGGTTATGCATTGTTCCTGCTAAATATTCATCATGCTCCCCCTCTGCTCCCCAAAAAACTGCAGCACACTGCATTTTATTAGGAACATTCCAGCTCCCTGATAAGAGACAAATTAAATATATTAAAACAAAACTGCCATTCTCCGTCAGTTTGCACGCCTTCATAGAAATCTGCAAATATGTCTTGAAAGGTACTAAAATGAGATGAATTGAACATGACAAGATGTGCCCACATCTTTGCCACAGATCAGATGGCCATGACACAAGCATTTGGACTCAACCTTCCCCTAACCGAAAGTGACAGTCTTAAATAAATGTATTAGATGAGACAAAAGATTTAAACACCCGCGTCCTCGCACCCTCCGAGCATCCCAGGACTATCTCGCAGGGAATCTGACTGCAGGGTAAGATGAATCTTATCAACTGCTTATCTATTCTGGGCTTTGCCTCAGAGCCGGCATCAGTAATTACAATTTATCAGGACTCGAAAGTCAAGGAGCCAATGAAGATCACATCATCTCTCTTTGAAACATTTCTTGCGATTTGAACTCTGAAGATGTGCGATAGAGTTGGAAGAACACAGCACTTTATTTTCCACATGGTTTCACAATTTATTTGCATTTTTGTCCAGCTCTCCATGTACACACAATAGTAACACAAATAGCATGGTACTGTAAACAATTGGTGGACATATTTTTAGATTTCCAATAAGAGTTCTCATATCAGGTCAGAGTTTGGCCTTTTCTTAGTTTAGTAGTAGAAATTTGATGGTAAGTCATTCAGGACCTTTCTATATTTTGAATTACCTTTTACTCACATGTACCATATGTTCCTATAATGGCTAAAATATTAGAAACACCGCTCAAAAGAAAATGTTTTGGCAACTTGTAAAACAGACTCTGTGCAAGGCCACTTGGAGCACTTTTTGCCAAAATGGATCAAGCATGCCTACATACAGTCAGCTGTTGAAATACAGTTGTTGTGATGTTGATGACATTGTAACAACCATATGAGCACAGCCATGGAGATTATAGTGTTACTGGCAAAATACATTCAAAAGGAGGTTGGATAACACAAGATCAAATCTTTACTTTGTGGAGAAACAGCTTAAACTCTGGTCAGTGTCAGCTCTCCCAACACCAGTGATGCAATAATATTTTTCTACTGATCATGGAGAGTTTCGAAATGTACCCCAATGCTGAATGACGATTCAAATGAATGAGTGGACATCAAGTTTTGTGGGACGCCTGATGAAGACACCTGCACTCGAATCAGTTGTTGGAGCAGAAAAAACATTTGGAGGCAGAGTGGATGGTGTCCATAACCAGTGATCAGTCTCATCAAACCTAATGATCAATCTGCAAAAATCAAACATTTTTGTTATAAAGCAAAACATTTTGAAAGGACTTGAAAAAACCCTGGGCAAAAAAGAAAAAAAAAGAAAAAAAAGAAGGACAACATACTTTACACATTTCCTTAAGGGAAATATTTCTTTCAGGGAAATATTTATGTAGCCCATAGTATTCATAGTTTACCTTAACTACACATACTTGGAGGAAGGGAGTACTTTGGCCGTGCTCAGTGACCCCACAGTGATCACGTGTCAGCAGTGGGATTTAAACCCGTGAACCTCTGATTACAAGTATTCTTTGTTAGCAAATATTTTGTATTTGCTATCTTTTTTTTTTTTTGCCTTGAGCCCTGTGTTTATGGTATGAGCTAAAAAATAAGAAAAAAGCAGAGAGAACAGAACACTGATCTGTGCTTTTCTGCTTGGCGACCTTGTATTTTAATTTAACTTGTGAAATAAACTTTAAAAAGGAAATAACTGAACTATAACATCTTAGTGATAAAAAAAAGTAGTATTTACTGGAATAAAGACACTGTGTTTAGTCTAGTAGATAATTCTCTCCTATCTTCCTGTATGTTTTGGTGATCAGTGCTTTTCTCTACATTTGGTGAAACAGTGTATATGAGGTATGATTTTCATCATGCTGGCATCTTGTAATTTGATTGGCATTAAAGGTATTGTGTTTGCGGTTTTCTTGCAATCCCAAACTGTACCAGTCATCTTTTTGTTTTTTCTCCGTACAAGCTACACCCATATTAAATTGCTCTATTTTGTTTTATACGTATCAGGGAGGAAAATAAAATACTGCATCATTGTTTTGTTAAACTCAAGGCAAGCTTGCTTTTGGTTTCCACAGATACACAACATATGGCATCATCAACAAAAACCCCCCCAAATAAACACAGTCAGACAGCAACAAACTTGCGGTACAATTAAAACACTAGAAAAGTCATTTCAAAGTAAAATCAAAATTGAATCAGCACTAACGTAGTGCATATACTGTCTTATATATTCTCAAAAAAGGCTGCGTAGTTTACCCAAAAGGCTTTTAACATTTATGTCCATACAGATCCAGCACTGCTGAGTCAAAGTCAAATGTTCCCTTGTTCAGCTTTTGAATATCTGTAGACTTGAAATACTCCCGTCTCCCTCACCACACAATTACAAGACAGAAAAAAACCTTGATGGTCCCTCTGGTTCTTGAAACTTAAAAAAAAAAAAAAAACAAAAAAAAAAAAACCAAACAAAAAAAAAACAAAAAAAAAACTATACTAAGTCCCCATTAGCTTTGTCTTCACCATTTCGGCTCAGCTCGCAAACAGTGTTTTGGCTGTTCACTTTCAGGCAGTTGAAAGACAAAAAGAAGCGAGAGGTCCATGCCTATTCTCCACCTCCATCCTTGTTGGTTCCTCTTCTTTCGAGAGTCAGCTATAGCCCACAAAATTCTGGGCTGCATTGTGCATTCGCAGCAAAACTGCAAGTCATCACTTCAGGTTTTCTTTTTTTGTTTGTTTTGCTGAACCCTGCAACCAACTCATGTAGGTCGGTGGTCAATGGTGTCTGACAGACGGACAGGCGTGCTTGCTAACGATCTGAATGCAGTCAGGAGTCGGTCTGAGGCCAAGCGTGAGGTATAGCAGCCCGGTTTACATATCCATGTCTCCGTCGTAGGCCAGGGTCAAGGGCTTCTGAGGTGGAGGAGACATCTTGGTGGTTTTAGTTGGCTTACTAAAGGAACAAATAAAAAAACAAACAAACACAAGAAAAAAACCAAAGAGAGCGTGACTCAGTGGCTCAGTAGCACAAGGCAGCCCAACTTGATTTCTGTCTTTACCCGGAATTCCATTATCTGATAACAGCAGCACACAGCAGACAAAATATCGGGAGGTATATAACTCATACTTGACAGGAAGAAGAAAGGCGCCTGCTTGGCTTCTATGTTCATTCTATTCTTGTTTTAAAATGTGTGTGACCTACAATAGAGCTTTTGTTTTTTATTGTAGAGTGCATAGAGTAATATGGTACATACCAGACCAGGAACGATAATGCAATAATGCAGAGTATTAGGATGAATCCAACTGCAGACACGGCGTAAACCCACAGCTTTACTCTTCCATCTGTGTGATCAAGAAGCAGTTTTTAGTGTGAGGTTTTAAATACACTTTTTACGTTACTTTTTTTTTATCTGGTTATCTGTAAGCCATTTTTTTCACCCCACAATTCAGAATAAAGAATAGGTTTGCTCTCTTTTCAAACATGCAGCAGTGGAATAACTAGAATTTCTTGGCAGCGTTATGGACCATTGAGGTTTTTTTTCTTTCCCCTCTTTTTAAAGCACATAATGATGAGCCTTTCAAAAACATTGACCCAGAATGAATTCCTCCCCCATTCCACTGATCCTAGTGCAACAAAAGCAGGTTCAAAGCCAGGAAAAATCAGAGGATCACTGGTTGAGCTGTTTGGCAGATTTCCATTTCAGTACCTGGGCCAACAGGTCGTAAGGTCCACTCGGTAAAGAGGTCTCTGGCCTGTGATGGCCCGGGTTTTAATCTTCCGGAGTTAGTTTTCACATCAGCTTTCTTGTTGTTGTCCACCCCCGGGGTCCTGGTGCAATAGTCCAAGAAGCCGTGCGTGGTCATCACTTCAGTATAACCCTTCTCACACCCACACACACCACTCTGCACGAGGAAGGGAAGCAAGGTCAGGACTATATCATTTACAGCCAACTGAAGATGACTGCTCTCGTTACTTTCCCTCTTCCTGCATTACGCTACAGCTTCTGAACTATTCTGCTTTCCCTCGGTTAAAAAACATTCTACTCTTAACACAGGTCATCTTTTCCAAACTCTAATATTCAAGTATGCTCCTCAGCGGGCAGATGATACCACTTTACAGATTTGGAGAGTGATGAAAAACCATCAGAGTAAAAAAAAAAACAAAAAAAAAAGAAAACACACACACACACACACTGGAAACATATACAATGCACAATCCCCGCTTTGCAGTTGTGTGTGCAGTTACATGGGCACACTCTAAGGGGCAGTAAGACTATAAGCAAAGGCTATT